>VZQC01007982.1:3084783-3124995 GCA_009823505.1 Rhizomys pruinosus
AAAAAAAAAAAAAAAAAAAAAAAAAAGCAACAGCAACAAAACTACAAGATCTAAATTATTTGAGAAAAAGTTTACAATTTGTTAGGCCGTTTCTGTGGCCTAGACACTGCTTGGCCGCTTGCCAAGCTGTGGCTCAGAGGGAATGACTCAGAACACTGGGAAAATGTCAGCAAAGAATAAATCCCAGAAAGCCTTCTTCTTCTGCCTGCCTTGAGTCCTTAGGAAAAATAAACAGCCCAATAAAAGAACGTAGCTTATGTTAGCAGTTCTCAACAATTTTCAGGTAAAACCAAGACCAGAAAATATATTGTCTGGACAGCCCATGAGATATTGATATTCTCAACTGCATTTACAAGTTAACCATTTTAGCTGAAGATAATGTCATTATATCCTATGTGTAAAATGTAGAATGATGACCACGCACCACAGGATTAACTGTCAAACATGAAACCCTACTTTCTGATTTTCCTGTTAATGGTCATCAGCTTTATTGCAATTGTCTGTCCTTGCTAGAAAATGAACAGCATCAAAAGATAGGAAATTGTATGAAAGAAACACTGAAAATGGAGAAAACTACGAACTAAGTAGTTGTTTTGTCAACTGAGAAAATATCTCCAAGCTGGGTGTGGTGGCACCTGTCTATAATTCCAGCACGTGAGAGATGGAGACATAAAGGTGAGGTGTTCAAGGCCAGGCTCAGCTTCAGAGCAAGTTAGAGCCAGCTGGGACTATACCACACTTGTCAACAGAAAGAGAAAGGAAGGAAGAGATGGAAGGAGGGGAGGGGAAGAAAGGAGAGGAGGGAAGGAGAGAGGGAGTGGGAGGGAGAAAGGGAGGAGAGGGGGAAGAAGAGGAGGGAAATAGGAAGACTACAATCTCCACAAGCAAGCGGGCCATTTTGTCTATTGCTCTGTTTCTGTTCCTAGTAGAACATCTATAATATTCCGGAAATGAAGCAGACATATATAGCCAACAATTCTATCTATGGAACCTCCTCTAACTGCTGGATTCTTAGAGCATAACTTGAGACTTATAGGGCAATAGCAGCACTCTGCTCTTGATAAACTCTTTTCATGGTTAACATGTTCAAGACTACAGAAACACATTATCCCTTAAGATTAAAGAACACCCTCAACAAGCACAAGGCCATAATTTCAACCATCCTGTGCTCCTTGAGATGACCTTGGATAAGTGGCTTGCTTCTGAGTAGTTAGGTAAAGACTTGCTTCTAAGGCACAGCTATTGACATAGAAGCGGAATGGTACATCGCACTTCTGGTCCTTGTTTCCCTCTACTGCCTCGGTGCACACAAAGGTGATGAATTTGGAAGCTATCTAGTGAAGATGGTAAAAACTCAAACCCAAGACAAGTCTGGGGATTAACAACTTGGAAAAAAAGGACTCTACCAACCCATACTACCTATTCACCTTTAATTGATAAAGAAACAAACTTTGACTGTTCAAAGATCTATTCTCCACAGCAGTTATTAGTATTTTAGTGGAGATTAGCTAATTAAACACTAATTAAACACTCAGACACTATGAAAAAGGCTGAAGAAAAGCAGGAACAGTCCTCTGGGCAGTTAGGTAAATTTACAGGATAGAATAATACATTTTAGAAACCATCTAATTTCTTTAATAATTAGGAAGTACCTGACTCAGAAACCCCTGGAATAGTCCACAGCTTGGGCTAAGAAAGGGATTTGGTCCATTTCCTGGTCTCCACTGCAGCCTCGGGAGGATCAGGCCATTGGCTGAGGACTGTTCCCTTGGTAATGTTCTATTGACCATCAAGGTCAGTTACTGCAGAGTCTGGATGCTTCAGAACTCTTTTCATTGGAGGTCAAAGACTACCAGAATGATATTTGCTATTAGCATGCCTCCCACGAGCTCAGGGGCAGGGCAAAGCTTCTGCATGGTTACTAGGTTACCTGTTGAGATTGGCTTTGTGTGGAGCAGAAAAATTTCCCAAGGCAGAATCCTGCCCAGTATCTCTCACGAAGTGCAGCTGCTCAGCTGGGTAACTATCATAAGCCATTTGTGCAAGCTATTGTCCTATATACATGAAAAGAAACTAACCCACCCTCCAGGTGACTTGTCACCCTCCCGGCCCTTTTCTCATTATATATAAGAACTGGAATTGAAGTCCCCATGACCTGGCTACAGTACAGCAATGATGACAAGCTGTCTATGTCTCCAGCTACCACGGGGAAGGGAGAGGAGGAAAGCAACTTCAAAAGAGACTTGCCAATGAATTAGGTGCAAAAGTCAGAAAAGATCAAGAGGATGGGCTGTCCAGCTCTTTCCGAGGAAGCAGCTGCTTCCAAACAATCAAAGCAGACCAAGAGCATCAAGTCCAGCAGAAGACAGAGGGAGGGCCAGGGTCCCTCCCGGTTGCTCTGTCTTTCACCTATGGGCTCTGGCACCCTTGAGCTTTGCTGAGCGCAGTTCATAAACTGTCTATGCAGAAGCCCTTCTATGTGGTCCACCCAAAGACCAGTCGGGAAGCAATCACGAGGATGTATGTGCAGCTGTTTATCCAAGGGTGGCAATCCAGCAGCTGCACGTGGAAATCTCAACATCAGACCCCAAAGCCATGCTGTTTAGCTGCTTTTTGCCTATTGTATTCCTAGAGTCCAGCTTAGCATCCAGCACACAGCGGGCACTTAAATAATATACAAGGAATGAAAGAATGCAAAAAGCTTTATGCTCATATTACCATCAGAAACAATCACATCAAAATGGCCAGGAAGAACTTCACTGTTTACATAGCATGTAGTACAGTTCTGCAGTTGTCTCATGGAGTCCTCATAGTCTATGCCTGAGACATGAAAGAGATCAGTCTTCCTAGTAGAAGCAATTACAGAGAGGTCATGTGATATGCTCAAGATGGCACCGCTCTGACCGAGGGCAGAAGCAGGTCTGGAACCACATCCGCAGGTTCCAAGTACCATTTTTTTGTCTGCTCTTCAATGAGATTCTATGATGCGGTTATCATAATGGTGGGGATGATGTTCACTAAGATTACAGCAGTATGCAGAGTGCAGGCTGACTTCGGTTCCTGGTCGTGACCGCACACAAGGATAATTAGCTCACGTGGCTCCAGCAGTGCTCTTTACACTGGGAAGGGGATTCTTGCCCCAGGAGCATATCACAAACCCCACACCAAATAGTGCAAGGTTCATCCCAGAAGTCACCAGAGCACGAACGCATTCTGACGGCCCAGAGTCTGACTCAAAACCCAGCTCCTTCTTCCCATGCAAAGTACCATTTCGGAGGTATTCAGTCTTGGAAAAGGTTGCATAATCCCTGGCTCCTGGTATAAGCCATAAACCTGGTCCACATAACTCACAGGTTGTTGATCTGACGTTTAGAAATCTACATGTTATACATTAGCAAATCTTGCAAAGGCTGACCTTCCTACCGCTCTCATAATCAACTTCACCACCAACCATCAATTATTCACCCATGCCTAAGTCAGACCACAGGCATGAGCAACAGACTCCATCATGGCACCTTCTTTTTCTAGATAGTGCAATTACATTGTCTAAAGTAGGCAGAATAACACCTTCTCTTTGCATGGCCAATGCTTGTGATTCATTTTGGCGATCAGTAAGTTGAGTCCTAATAAGATGGCAACAAATTTGGCCTTCAGGTTCCCTCTTTTTTCTTCACCTTTCTCTTATTTATTTTTCCCATCTCAGCACTGAGAAGATGACAATAGTATGAACCTAAATCCATGGTGGAAGGCAGACCAATCGTTTAACCCCAACAGAATTAGCGGATACTGAATTTAGCCTCTCTGAGTGGAAGGCCACATAACTGCAGAGTAAAGGTCCCTCCATCCCAGCATAAAGCATAAAGCTGGAGTCCATAGGAGCCAGAATTATGATGCTCGAGGATCCCTAAATCTGCCTCCTTTTTTTGGTTTTTTTGAGACAGGGTCTCCCTGTAGCCCCAGCTGGCCTGGAACTAGCCCTGTAGACCAAGATGACCTTGAACCCACAGAGATCCGTCTGCCTCTGCCTCCTGAGTGCTGGGATTAAAGGCATGCACCACCATACCCAGCTTAAAGACAGTTCTTAGCTGCCATGTGGATGCTGGAAATCGAACCCGGATCCTCTGCAAGAGCAATCGGTATTCTCAACCGCTGAGCCATCTCTCCAGCCTCAATCTGCCTTTTTTTACTTCTGTGTTCCAAAACACATCTGCTTCCCTTTCCTGCTAATGTACATAATCTGAGTTCAAGCTCCAATAGAACCAGCTGATGCTGAAGTATCTCTGAGCATCAACTTTTCAAACTACTCATGGGTCTTGCAGAGAATCAGTTGCATCAAAGAGCAGAGAAACATCCTTGAGTGTGGGAGGCAGAGTGAAGCGTGTGGAATCTTAGAAGCCCAGGGCCATAAGATCCTCTGGCCACTTGCCAACTCTTTTTCTTTTTTGGTCTTTTTGAGACAGGGTCTCCCTTTAGTCTCAGCTGGCCTGGAACTTGCTATGTACACCAGGTTGGCCTTGAACTCACAGAGTTCCGCCTGCCTCTGCCTCCCAAGTGTAGGATTAAAGGCGTGTACCAACTCTTTACTCCACATGTACTTGTCAGGTTCATACTTTGCTCCGGACCAGTAGTAACAACTTGTGGTAACAGCAGCAAAAACCCAGCCCTCCTTCCCATGGAAGAGTCCAAAAAGACCCAGACAGATGTTGCTGAGAGACATACTCTGGCTCAAACACAAATGCTTATATAGACTACATGCTACATATAAATATGTACTCTCAATACTGAGATACAAACCCTAAGCTAGGCAAAATTCATGCTGTCATAGAGATTAATTCTAATACTAAACACATTTAAGGGTTTGACTGTTGAGTTTAAAACATAAAAATCCTACTTACCTGGCAGGGGAGATATCATGATCACGAAGGTGGTTTTCCCAAGGCAAGGCTTATCCATTGCACTCCAGATGTCCTGACTCCTGTGATTTCCCCAAATGTGAAAAACTTGACTGCATAATTTGTGGTAGTGGGGGGACTGCATTTGCGTTCTCCCATGAAAGTAAAAAAAAAAAAAAACCAGAGACATCATGAAGAGAGTAGAGAAGATCTCTGGGTGGAATGAGATAGAAGTTTCAAGTAAGTCTCCATCCCATCTCTAATTAACCTACTTAAACTAATCACTTTTCCTCTTATAGACCCACTTTCCATGAATCTAGTCATCACCACTAATTAACCCAGCTCTACCAAACAGAAACCTGAGGTATACCAGATGACCCCACACTTCCTACTAACCACCACCACTCAAGTGTGTCATATAGATTTTGCCAGCTCTGGAGGTTCCTTTAAGACTGGTTGAGGCTGTTACAGGTCCTGCATCACAGGATAGAATATTCTGCCTATTCCTTTCCAAGAGGGTTTATCCCAAGGGTCCTCATTAAATAAACAACTTGCATGCTGAAACCCAACTTGTGAGGCCAGGAAGAACTACAGTGACACCTGTCCACCTCCTCTGCCTCTGCTCAACACTTCATCAGTTGCATCCATGAACATCTGAAAAAGAGACAGCTAATCACTGTGGACTTAACTTTTACTTTAAGTAGTACAGCTATGGAGTAAAATACACTTTATGGCTTAGACATTCATATCATCACCTTCTGGTATTTATTTTCACATTTCTTTTTTTATTAATATAATACTTTTATTGGCATTTTGTGTATTTCATACATTGTTTTTCAGTTCAATTTAGACATATTCCCCTTTCCCTTCCCCCTACCCCACCCCAGTTCCTGCATTTTGCCATACATGTCCTGCATCTCAGTCTTTTTAAAGTTTTCCTATGCAAAGATTTATTGTTCGGGGCAGAATTTAACTATATCATCCTGTTCTTTGACCCAGTCTTTATGTTGTTGTTGTTCCCTCCCGATTGCATTACTCCAAAATATGCTTATATAAACATCACATATGTACCAGAATTATGTCCTCCAGGAATAGACTGTATGTTAACTCTGATATATGTTTAGGATTTTCACATTTTTCCCTTTAATTTTATATTACTCTAAATTACGAATATATACCTTCTGCCCATATACATTAATTATCATGTCTGAAAGTAAGCGGTAAATTAATTCTAGGGCTCATTAAGAGATTCACATTAGAATTCCTAAACATAAAAAAAAGACTGAGAAAAAGATGCAGGACAGTTAGGGCAGAATGCATGATCTGGGGTGGGGGGAAGGGAAAGGGGAATATGTCTAAACTGAACTGAGAAATGGTGTCTGAAATACACAAAACATCAATAAAAGCATTATAAAAAAGAGATTCACATTATAACATCATAGTTGCTTTCAAATAGAAAGAAATATAACAATAATGTTGCTCAGCTTGCCTTTCAATTGGAGGATTTGGTACTAGCATCCACAAATGAGGGAAACCATTTCCTGTTTGTTTTGGGGGGGACTGTGTTACTTCACTTAGCAAAATGGGTTCAAGGTCCATCCATTTACTTGCAAACTTCATGATGTCACCTTTCTTTACCACTGCATAGAGCTCCATTGTGTAGATGTACCACATTTTTGTTATCCACTTGTCAGTGGAGGAGCATTTGGGTTGGTTCCAGCTCTTCGCTATTGTGAAGAGAGCTGCAATAAACAGATGTGCATGTATCTTTGCAGTAGGATGAGTCTTGTGGGTATATACCCAGGGGTGGTATGACTGGGTCAGGTGGTGGGCTCATTTTGAGTCTTTTAAGGGTTCTCCAGACTGCTTTCTATAGGTGTTGCATGAGTTTGCATTCCCAGCAGCAGTGGATGAGTGTTTCCCTTTCCCCACAACCTCTCCAGCATTTGATGTCTTTTGTTTTCTTGATCTTAGACAATCTTATCAGAGTGAGATATCTTAGAGTGGTTTTAATTTGCATTTCCTTAATTATAAATGATGTTGAACACTTTTTTAGATGTTTCTCAGCCATCTTTACTTCCTCATAGGTGAAGTCTCTGTTCAGGTTTTTACTCCATCTTTTGAGTGAGTCATTTTTTTCTTCTTTGTTTTTTAAGTACTTTATACATTCTGGATGTTAATGCTCTGTCAGATGTATCACTGGTGAAGGTTTTCTCTTCACTTCCTTCATTGATGAGGTCCCACTTGTCAGCTGTTGACCTTATTTCCTGTGCAGCTCCTGTTTGATTTAGAAAGTCTCTTCCTACTCCTATGTCTTATAGACTGCTACCAACTTTTTTTCTATCACCTTCAGAGTTTCAGTTTTCATGTTGAAATCTTTGATCCATTTGGAGTTGATTTTTGTACAGGGTGATAGGTAGGGGTTTAATTTTGTTCTTCTACATATGGTAATCCAGTTTTGCCAGCACGATTTGCTGAAGATGCTATCTTTCCTCCAATGAGCTTTTTTGGCCCCTTTATTGAATATGAGGTGGATCCCTTCATGTTTAAACTTCTAGAGGTAATTGGACTGAAAGGAACATTCCTAAATATCAAAGCCATATACACAAACCCACAGCCAACATCATGCTAAATGGAGAAAAATTAGAACCATTCCCCTTAAAGGCAGGAACATAGAAAGGCTGCCCTCTATCACCACTCCTTTTCAATATAGTGCTGAAAATGCTCACTAGAACAATAAGGCAAGAAAGGGAAATTAAGGGAGTACTAATTGGAAAAGAAGAAGTCAAGCTATTCCTGTTTGCAGATGATATGATAGTTTACCTGAGAGATGCTAACAACTCTACCAGAAAACTCCTAGAAACAATTAAGATTTCAGTAAAGTGACAGGATACAAAATTAACCTACAAAAATCAGTAGCCTTTCTTTACACCAACAACAAGCAACTGGAGAAGGAATATAAGGAGACCTTCCCACTCATAATAGCCTCAAAAAAGTAAAATACTTGGGAACAAACCTAACCAAAGACCCCAAAGATCTGTACAACAAAAATTTTAAACTGCTGAAGGAGATTGAAGACAACAAAAGATGGAAAAACCTCCCATGCTCATGGATTGGAAAAATTAATATAGTAAAAATGTCCATTCTATCCAAATTAATATACAGATTCAATGCAATCTCAATTAAAATCCCCATGAGTTTCTTCACAGACTTGGAAAAAAATCCTTACATTTATGTGGAAAAACAAAAGATCCTGAATAGCTAAAAGCAACCCTGAGCAAAAAATGCAATACAGGGGGGATCACCTTTCCAGGCTTCAAGCTATATACAGGGCTATCGTAAAAAAAGACAGCCTGGTACTGGCACAAAAACAGACCTATTGATAAATGGATCAAAATTGAGGATCCAAACTTGAGCACATACAATTTCAGCCATCTCATATTTCTAAAAAACATTGGTATTAATCTACTTGTTTAGTTTTCTGTTTCTATTGGTTTCCTGATATATAAGATGGAGGTTTGGATTGCTCATACTTTTCTTCTCTCCATTCTCCTAATACCATTAAATTACAATTTCCATGTGTTTTATTGTCTGGACTATATTTTTTACAGCTGATCTATGTGGTATAGTATAATTACAGTTCTTTTGCTATATGTTTTTCTTTGTTTTCCCTGATTATCATATTCATTGGTTTTTATGTAGTCCTCAATAGCAGCACCTAAATGCAGAGGAATATGTTGAATTAAGTATGAATTAAAACCTAATGTGACCATATTAAGAGTTGAGGGTCTTTGGGAGACAGTTACAAAGCAGAGACTCTACTCAAGAATAGGATTAGTGCCCTTATAAAAATGTTTCTGGAAAATAGCTAAGCCCTTTTGATGTTTGTCCCTTCTCTTGTGTGAGAATGCAGAGAACAGCGCTCACCACACACCTAATAAAGGGAACCTAAGAAATCTCTTTTTTGAGAATTGAATTTCACAATTTCTCTATCCTCATCCTTGATAGTTTGGATAGATATAGAATTCTATACCCAAACACATTTTGTGTCAGAACTCTAAAGATGTGCCTTGTGGTCTTCTAACTTGTAGTGTTGTTGGTCCATGCTGTATTTATTCCTATGGTTTTATATTTTATATTTCTCCTTCTTTCCAACCCTTTTTCCCACCCTCCCTCCCTCCCTCCCTCCCTCAATTCATCTCTCCAACCCTGCTTTCTTCTTTGCTTTCTTGTCTCTCTCAATCCATCCTTCAGCTTTTGTTTTGCTTTATTTGAATATATTTTTAAGTTTTGTGTATTTCATAGAACTTAATCAAATTTAGACACCCTCTGCACCCCCATTGCTCCCCTCTGTTGGATTTCATGTATTCTGTCATATACATTAAGTCTTATCTGGTCAAGCATTGTACCCAGATGTCCGTCAGTGCAAATTCAACCACCAGAGTCTAGGCAGCCTATCTAGGGATCTTAAAAATCCACTCTCCTTCACCCAGCAGTAATTAATCACCAAGAATTCCTAGGTTAGAATTGGGGCCTGCTGCCCATTTCCCTTGTTCTATGCTAGGTTTTTGCCTGACTGGGTCAGCAGGGGTCTTGTGCAGGCTGACACCATTGTTGAAATTTCATATGAGCAAGCTCCCAGTGAACTGAAAGCCTCCATTTCCTTAAGTTCCTGCACCAACGTTGGCTCTTATGATCTATCCCAGCATCAAAGCTAATTGTGCATTTCAAAAATCCATGTTGTACAGACTTTTCATTAGATCTATTTCTGTTTTCTTATTTTTCAAATCTGAGGTCTTATTCTTTGAAATTCATTATTTTACAATCTTCTATATTTATTTTATGAATATGGTATTTTTTCTTATCTGTCAAAGTGTTTTAATCATATGGATGCTGTTCTTTTTGTTTTATTCCAGGTCTTGCATTGTTTTCTTTTGAATTTTTTTTTTTTTTTTTTCTTGCTTACTTCAAATTTTGTCTCATATAAGAAAATCTTTCTTGCCGGGCGTGGTGGCACATACCTTTAATCCTAGCACTTGGGAGGCAGAGGCAAGCGGATCTTTGTGAGTTCAAGGCCAGCCTGGTTCACAGAGAGACTTCCAGGCTACCCGGGGCTACAGGGAGACCCTGTCTGGAGAAGACAAAAAAAAAAAAAAAAAGAAAAAAGAAAATCTTTCTCACCAAATCTTATGTCTTTAGCTACTGATTTATGTTCAAGAGTAAGAGACCCATGGGACTGGAGAGATGGCCTAGCAGTTAAGAGTGCCGACCGCTCTTGCAGGGGAACTGGGTTCGATCCCCAGCACCCACATGGCGGCCGAGAACCGTCAGAAATTCCAGTTCCAGGAGAACTCCAGTTCCAGGGGAATCTGACACCCTCTTCTGACCTCCGCGGCATTGCATGACACGGGTGCACAAACTTGCATGCAGACAGTACATTCATACACATACAAAAATAAATAAAATTAATTTTAAAAAATTAAAAAAAAGAGTAAGAGACCCAAATGCTGGTTGGAACCTGTCACACTCTTTCTCACTGACTTTAATATAGGATGACTAGTTGTGGAGTGGGCCTTTGCTAACATTAATACCCGTAGGTCATTTCTCTTGTGTAGATTATTTTATTGAAAGAAGAATCATTTGCAGACAAAGACAGACACATTGCCTAAATGGCAATGCAAAACCACAAATAATATGAAATTATTATGAAAAATAATCCAAAAAACCAAGAGAATATGTTCCCAACAAAACACTAGTCCTACAAAAGTGTACTACAATGAAAATCACCCAGCAGAACCTCATGACACAGAATTTAAAAGAAAAATTATAAATAGGATCAAAGAACTGAAAGAACACACACACAACTCAAAGAACTCAAAGAGGATAAGCATAAACTTGTGATGGGAGCTCAGGAAAATACAAATATGAAGCTAACAAAATAGCAAAAACAATTCAGTACCTGAAAAGTGAATTCACAAAAGAGATAGAAATATTGACAAAAATTCAACTCAAAAATTAAGATGAAATGGAAAAACTCAGTAAGTCAATTTGAAACAAAAGGAGAAAGCCTCACAAACAGAATAAATTAAACAGAATATCAAGACTGAAAGATAAAGTTGAAGAACTGGACTCCTTAAACAAAGACTATAAAAAAAGTTTTAAAACACACAGGAATGGAATATGCAGGAAATATGGTACATCATGAAAAGACCAAGTCTATGCATCATAGGCATACAGGAAGAAGAAGAATCTCAACACAATGGCATTGACCAGATCTTTAACAGGATTATAGAGGAAAAGTTCCCTAAATGAAGGAAAGACATACTTTTATAGATACAAGAAGCACATAGAACAGCAATTAGACAGGACCAGAACAGAAACTTCTCACAGCATTTCATAGAAAAAACACTAAATGTACAGAACAAAGAGAAGGTGCTGAAGAAAAACAAGTTATGTATAAAGGAAAACCCATCAGAAATACACATGACTTCTCAGTTCAAACTATGAAAGCCAGAAAAGCCTGGACCAAAGTATTTCCAGTTCTAAATGACCAGGAAAGCCAACACAAAATACTTTAGCCAGCAAAAGTATCTATCATAATTGAAGGGAAATGGAAAATTGTCCATGATATAAATAGGATGAAAGAATTCATGTCCACCAAACCATCCCTACAGAAAATACTCAAAGCAATACAAAGGATCAAAGATAGGAATAACTATATCCAAGAAGTTACATACAGAAAGAAAACCAAGGAATATATAACTAAGGAAACACAAAATGGCCAAGAATACAAACAAATGGAAATTACACTAACCAATAACCAATGCACATCTTTCAATAATAACTAAATATCAAAGGCTTCAACTCCACAGTCAAAAGACACAGACTAGTAGAATGGATTAAGAAACAAAATCCATCTGTTTGTTATCTTCAAGAAACCCATCCTGCCTTCAAAGATAGACACTACCTTAGGGTGGAAGAATGGAAAAAAAATCCAAGCAAATGACACCAAGAAGCAAGCAGGTGTTGCAATTCTAATCTGACAAAATCAACTTCAAGTTAAAACTAATCAGAAGAGATAAAGAGGATCACTTGATTTTAATCAAAGGAACAATTAACCAAGAAGATATTACAATGATGAACATATATGCACCAAACTCTGGTGAACCCAATTTCATAAACAGAGTACTACAAGATAATAAAACATGAACTAACCCCAACGCAGTAATAGTAGGTAACTTCAACACCTTACTATCTCCAACAGACAGGACAAATGGACAAAGAATAGAGAGACATTGGGGGCTAGAAAAATGGCTTGGTGGTTAAGAGCACTGGCTGTTCTTGCAGAGGTCATGGGTTCAGGTCCCCATCACCCACATGGTGACTAACAACAATCTGTAACTCCAGTTCCAGGGGACCCAACATCCTCTTCTAACCTTCAAGGGTATTGCATGACATGGGTGCCCTTAACATATGTATAGGCAGTATATTCATACATACAAAATAAAATAAATAACTAAAATATTTTTATAAAAAAGAGAGACTTCTGAATTAAATGGCATCTTATGTCAAATGGATGTGACAAATATCTACAGAATATTCCACCCAAGTACCAAAGAATACACTTTCTACTCAGCAGCCCAAGCAAGTTTCTTTAAAATTGACCATATAAAGGGGCACAAACCAAACCTAAACAAATACAAAAATATTACTGAAATAATTCCATGCATTCTATCAGACCACAATGCAATAAAGCTTATAATCAACTGGTATTTATACAAATTCATGGAGATTAAACAACACACTCCTAAATTATGAATAGGTCAAAGAAAAAATTAAGAAAGAAATAAGATTATTCCTGGAACTAAATTAAAATGATAATATAGCACAACAAAACCTCTGGGACACTTTAAAGCATTCCTAAAAGGGAAGTTTATAGTTCTAACTGCCTGCATTTAAAACTCAGAAAGAGGGGCTGGAGAGATGGGTCAGTGGTTAAGAGCACCAACTGCTCTTGCAGAGGACCCAGGTTCAATTCCCAGCACCCACGTGGTGGCTAAGAAGCATCTTTAAGTCCAGTTCCAGGGGAATCCAATGCCCTCTTCTGACCTCCGTGGCATTGCATGACATGGGTGCAACAACCTACATGCAGACAATACACTCATACACATAAAAAATAATAATTTTTTTTTAAAAACAACAACTCAGAGCACATAAAAATGACTTAATAGTACAACTCAAGACTCTGGAAAGGCAAGAACAAACCAAACCCAAACCTAGCAGATAAGGAGAAATAACAAAAATTAGAGCATAAATTAATAATATAGAAACAAAGAAAACAATTCAAAGAATCAATGAATCTAAGAGCTGGTTCTCTGAAAAGTTAAACGAGATAGACAAACCCTTAGCCTGGTTAGCCAAAAGAAAGAAAACAAATCAAAATTAACAAAATCAGAGATTGAGAGGAAACATCACAACAGACACCAAAAAAATCCAGAACATTATAAGGAAATACTTTCAAAACCTATACTCTATTAAATTTGAAAATCTGAAAGAGATGAATGACTTTCTAAATGCATGGAAACCACCAAAATTAAACCAAGAATAGATCAACAGCTTAAACAGACACATAACACATAAGGAAATTGAAACAGTAATATAAAGCCTCCCAATTAAAAAAAAAATCTCAGCCCCAGATGGATTCACAGCAGAATCCTACCAGACATTCAAAGAAGACCTACGCCCAATACTTCCTAATTACTAAAAAGACAGAAGTAGAGGGAGAACTCCCAAACTCCTTCTACAAAGACACTATCACTCGAATACCAAAACCAGGTGAAGACATAACAAAAAAAGAAAACTATAGACTCAGCTCCTTAATGAATACAGATGCAAAAATTCTCAACAAANGGGCAATCCAATGCCCTTTCTGAACTCGTATGTGGATTGCTTTTGACATTGGGGGATATGTGTTGCACAGACCTACATGCAAGACAATACATTCATCACATAAAAAATAATAATTTTTTAAAACAATCACTCAGTTCGCGTAGAGCACATAAAAATGACTTAATAGTACAACTCAAGACTCTGGAAAGCAAGAAAAAACCCAAACTAGCAGGATACCGAGTGGCGAAATAACAAAAAATGCTGAAGCTTAAATTAATATATGAGAACCAAAGAAAAACAATTCAAAGAACAAGAATCTGAAAGCTGGTTCTCTGAAAAGTTACCAACGGAAGACAAACCCTTACCTGAGGTTAGCCAAAAGAAGGAAAAAATTCAAAATTAACAAAATCAGAGATTGAGAGGACATCACCAGCACCACAAAATCCAGAACATTTATAAGGATATTTTCAAAACCTATACTCTATTAAAATTTAAAATCTGAAAGAGATGAATGACTTTCTAAATGCATGATACACCAAAATTAAAACCAGAATAGCATCAACAGCTTAAACAGACAATAACATAAGGAAATTGAAAAAGTAATAAAAGACCTCCCAATTAAAAAAAAAAAAGGACAAACAAAAAAACTTAGGCCCATATGGATTCACAGTGAATTCTACCAGACATTCAAGGAGGATTTGTAACCAATACTTCTTAAATTAATCAAAAAGAGACTGAGAACTTTGAAACTCCTTCTACAAAGACACTATCACTCGAATACCAAAATAATAACCAGCTGATACTACAACTCAGTGGGTGAAAAACTCATAACAAAAAAAAAAAAAAAAAAAAAAAAAAAAAAAAAAAAAAAAAAAAAAAAAAAAAAAAAAAAGAGAGAGAGAGAGAACTGTAGGTGCATATTCTTAATGAACATAGATGCAAAGATTCTCAACAAAATAGTTGCAAACTGCATCCAGGCACACACCAAAAACATCATCTACCATGATCAAGCTAGCTTTACTCCAGATATGCAGGGGTGGTTCAATATATGTAAGTCAATAAATGTCATAAATTGTATAAATGGACTAAAGAACAAAAATCACATGGTCTTCTCAACAGATGCAGAAAAGGCCTTTAACAAAATCTAACATGCATTCATGTTAAAAGTCCTAAAGGAATTGGACTGGAGGGAACATACCTCAGCACAATTAAACCACAGCCAACATCTTGCTAAATGGAGGATGGAGGCATTCTCATTAAAATCAGGAAAAAGACAATACTGTATCCACTCCTTTTCAATATAGTGCTTGAAACTCTTGCTAGAGAAATAAAAACAAGAAAAGGAAATTAAAGAAGTATTAATTGGAAAAGAAGAGGTCAAATTTTCACTATTTGCAGATGACATATTATACATGAGATAAAAAAAAATCTACCAGAAAACTGCTAGAAAAGATGAATACTTTCAGTAAAGTGGCAGGTTACAAAATCAACTTACAAAAATCAGTAGTTTTTCTATATACCAATAACATGCAATTGGAAAAAGGATTCAAGGAAATCCTGCCATTCACAATAGCCTCAAAAAATATCTAGGAATAGCATCACATGACACGGGTGCACAAACCTGCATGCAGACAGTACATTCATATACATACAAAATAAATAAATGAATAAATGAATAAATAAATAAAATATCTAGGAATAAACCTAACCAAATATATCAAAAAATCTCTACAACACAAAATTTAAATCCTTAAAGAGAGAGGAAGACACTAGGAGGCGGAAGAACTTCCTGTGCTCACGGATTGGTAGAATTAATATCGTGAAAATGACCATCTTACCAATCTATAGATTCAATTCAATGCAAATCAAAATCCCCATGATGTTCTTCACAGAAATAGAAAAAAAATCCCAAAATTCATATGAAATCATGAAGAACCCCACATGGCCAAAGCAATCTTAGACCAAAAAGTGTAAGACAGGGTGGATCACCATACCAGATATGAAATTATTATTGAAGAGTTATAGTCATAAAAACAGCGTGGAACTGGCACCAAAAAACAGACATATAGATCAATGGAACACAACAGAAGATCCCACATAAGTACATGAAATTTGACAAAGGTGCTAAGAACACACAACGGAAGAAAGACAGCATCTTCAAAAATGGTGCTGGCAAAACTGGATCTCCACCTGTAAAAGAATGAAATTGGATCCTTATATTTCACCCTGCACAAAGGTCAACTCCAAGTGGTTCAAAGACCTCAATATAAAACCCGAAATTCTGAATCTCATAGAAGAAAACATAGGTAGTACCCTACAGGATATGGGGTAAGAAAAAACTTTCTAGCAGACTTCACCTGTGTCCTGCACAACAACAGCCTGCAAAAGACAATGTGAGTACTGCCTGCCTGGGTGCTTTGGGCAGCCCTGTGCCCCATGGAGGCTTGGTATAGCCTGGGACCTTCCAACCTTCAGGTCCCAGAGAGCAACTTGGGTGGAGTCAGTGACTACACAGCACAACATCAGCATGCACCCAGCTCATGGCATGAGTTTGCCAACAGGGTACCAGTGGGCGGGTCCAGGTAGCAAACTCCCCCCACCCCAGCCTGGGGGAGTGGAGCGGTGGTGCAGAGAATCTAGTAGGCGCAGTATTAGTGATTATAGTCTGCGCAGCCAACATTGAGGCACCAGAACCCAAAGAAACAAACAAACAAATCCACATGGCAAAGACACACACACACACACACACACACACACACACAACATGAAAAGCTCATAATAAATCCACACTGAACTCTACCAACCTTACAGAAGATTCCTACAACAAGATCCCCCTGGAAGAAAACCAAGACATGGATTTTAGAAGAACAATTGGGGAAATATTTGAAGAAACTAGAGAACTAAGGGAAGAGAATGAAAAACTCAAGAAGTACCAAGAGGGTGATAATGACAAATGTTGGAAAGAACTAAGGGGAGAAAAATGACAAACTCCAGAAGGAAGTGGAAATGCTGAAAAGATCCCAGGCCAAAAGGGAAAAAGAAAATGACCAACGAACCAAGGAGCTACAAGATGAGAATGACAGGCTCCAGAAGGAAGTGGATATACTAAATAAATCACAGGATGAAATGAAAAAAGAAATTGAACATTCATCCAATCAACAGGAAAGGATGGGAAAAAGCCTCAGAAGCAGAAAAAAGAATATCAGACGTGCAGGATAACATGAACCAACTAGAATGCTCAAGTAAAGATTATGAAAAATTTTTAAAAAAACACAAGAGTGGAACAACCAGGAAATGTGGAACACTATGAAAAGATCAAACTTCCACATCATAGGGATAGAGGAAGGAGAAGAATCCCAAGACAACACTATTGACCAGATCTTCAACAGGATAATAGAAGAAAATTTCCCCAAACTGAAAAAGACAAACCCATACAAATACAAGAAGCACATAGAATACCAAATAGAAAGGACCAGAAAAGAAATTCCCCACGCCATATAATTGTTAAAACACTAGATGCTCAAAACAAAGATAAAATACTGAAAGCCACAAGAGTAAAACAAGTTACATATAAGGGGAAACCCATCAGAACCACATCTGACTTCTCACTGCAAACTATGAAAGCCAGAAGAATGTGGACCAAAGTATTCCGAGTACCAAACGACTTTAGATGCCAACCCAGACTACTATACCCAGCAAAAATATCAATTATAGTTGAAGGAGAAAGAAGAATCTTTCACAACATGAACAAGATAAAAGAATACATGTCTAAGAAACCAACACTTCAGAAAATCCTCGAAGCAATCCAAAGAACAGAGGAAAGGAGTAACTATCCCTAAGTTATTAAAGAGAGAAATAAAAAAAAGCATAACAGAGTAAATACAAACCTAGACCAAGAATGCAAACAATGGGGCTGGAGAGATGGCCTAGCGGTTAAGAGCACCAACTGCTCTTGCAGAGGCCCTGGGTTCAATCCCCAGCACCCACATGGCAGCTAAGAACCATCTGTAACTCCAATTCCAGGAGAACTCCAGTTCCAGGGGAATCCGGGACCTTCTTCTGATATCTGTGGCATTGCACGACACAGGTGCACAGACCTGCATGCAGACAGTACATTCATACACATACAAAAATAAATAAAATTTAAGAAAAGAATACAAACAAAAAATAAGGTAAAAAGAAACAACACACATCTCTCAATAATAACCTTAAATACTAATGGTCTAAACTCCCCAATAAAAAGGCATAGCCTGGGAGAATGGATTAGGAAACTGAATCCTTCTATATGTTGTCTACAAGAAACCCATCTCACCCACAAGGACAGACACCACCTTAGAATGAAAAGTTGGAAAAAATATTCCAGCAAATGGTACCAAGAACCAAGCTGGAGTGGCTATTCTAATATCAGACAAAATAGATCTCAAAGTAAAATTAATCAGAAGAGACAAAGAGGGCCATAACATCCTTGTCAAAGGAACAATAAACCAAGAAGACTTCACAATCCTAAATGTCTATGCACCAAACTTTGGTGCACCTAACTTTATAAACACAACTCTGCAGAACCTCAAGACACAGATTAATCCTACCACACTAATAATGGGAGACTTCAACACCCCATTGAGCCCTTTGGATAGATCAGCAGGACAAAAATAAACAGAAAGACATCAGAACTGAACAATACAATACACCAAATGGACCTCACAGTCATCTACAGAATATTCCACCCAAACACCAGAGAATATATTTTCTACTCAGCACCTCACAGAACATTCTTCAAAATTGACCACATACTGAGGCACAAAAGGAACCTCAACAAATACAAAAGGATTGAGATTATTCCATGCATTCTATCAGACTACAGAGCAATAAAGCTCAATACAAACACCAGAATAAGCCCAACTAGCTACAAGAACACATGGACACTAAACAACAATCTCACTCCAATATGACTGGCTTAGATCAAGAAAACAAGACACCAAATGCTGGAGAGGTTGTGGGGAAAGAGGAACACTCATCCACTGCTGGTGGGAATGTAAACTTGTATAACCACTATGGAAAGCAATGTGGAGAACCCTTAAAAGACTCAAAATGAATCTACCACTTGACTAGCAAGCTGCTATGGAGAAGAATCAATTAATGGTCCAGCCCAGCTCTAAAGCCTAACGACCACAAGGACTGACACAGCAAACTATCTCTACTGGTACAGTAGAAGCACTTTTATCTAGTGGGTAATCAACAGCTAACTAATTGAACTTAAAGCCCTCTCAGTGGGAGGGAACTCATGGGTGGTACTGTAAATATCTCCAAATACACATAGCTGGAGAGGTCATAGATCCTAGAAAAAGAAATCCTGTCTCTCTATATCTCTAGAAAAATGAAATTTCTTACAGTATGCTAAATTTGGGTCCTTATATTTACAGACAAGTATACTGTACAACACTCATCAAAGAAGCTTCTTTTTGCAACAGATGGAGGCTATTACAGAGTTCTGTAAGTGGTCATGCACAGAGAATATATGTCTGAGAGATGTGCAGCCCTAAATGACACATCTACAGCTGAATGTCTACACCTAAAGCTCACGGAACATAGTGGAACAAGGGCTAGAGAGAACACTAATGCACCCCTCAACACTCACCAGTGAAGCTTCCTCACACAACAGAGTGTGATGTACATAGAAGGCTACAACTGGCTGGTTTAGAAAATAAGAGACTGCAGATTGTGTGTTTTGGGATAGGATTCCCTTATTAAACCTCACCCACTCACTGCTCAGGGACCACTGATGGGGGGAAGGAGGGAAGAGTCTTGTAAAAGCCAGGGTTTGTGTATTGACTTAAGGAAGCAGAGGCTTTAAGGCCACTGGTAACCTTTTCTTCATATGAACTTACAACAGTGGTGACAGAATGCACAAGACCCATGCTAACTCAAACAGATAAAAACCCAGCATAGAACAAGGGAAATGGGCAGCAAGTCCCAACCCTAGCCTAGGAACTATTAGCAACTGATTACTACTAGGTGAGGGAGTGGATCTTCTTCAAGATCTCCAGATAGACCGCCTAGATTCCAGTGGATGAGCTTGCTCCAAAAGACAAGATACAAAGGCTTGATGGAACAAGACAACATACATGACAGAAGGCATCAAATTTGGGGGGGGGGTGGTTGGGAGTATGGATAGGGAGTAGGTCTAAATTTGATTAAGTTCTATTATATGAAATACACAAAAACACGGGCTGGAGAGATGGCCTAGCGCTTAATAGCACCGACTGCTCTTGCAGAGGACCTGGGTTCGATCCCCAGCACCCACATGGTGGCTGAGAACCGTCTTTAACTCCATCCAGTTCCAGGGGAATCCAATGCCCCCCTCTGACCTCCGCGGCATTGCATGACACGGGTGCACAAACCTACATGCAGACAGTAATTTATACACATACAAGAATAAATAAAAATTAAAAAAAAGAAATACACAAAAACTCAATAAAAATATTTTAAAAAAGATTTCAGGGGAAGGCGCTGCCTCTGTTCCTGGTTCTTGCTGTAAGCCAGTTTGCTTGTATCCTTCCTGGCATAGTTTCAGCTTCCCTGCACTGCCAAGTCATTTGTCATGGGTCCATTGCCTTCTTCCTTACACAGTTTTGCAGACATTGACTTAAAAAAATCTTTATGATCACTTCAATGGGGTTAGGGAAGGGAGATGTAATAAATGCAAGTATTTAATCGATGACTCCACCTAGTATCCCTCAGGAGTGGCATTTCTCATCTGCCATCTTCGCTATGACTCTTTTCTAGTTAGAACTCTTCATTTTTTTCTCTGTGACATACAGGAAGAACTTTGAAACTTTTAACCAATGCTCCCATCCTCAGAAGAGAATTAATATGTTTATTCCCAAGTTTCTGGGATGTAATCCAAAAAAGTCAACCACTTACATGAAATTTCTTTGAAATCTCGTTTTATTTTTTAACTATATGCAAATTTTGCCCCTAATTCCATAATAGCTCTGCTTATTTTAATATAAGAATATTATTTTAAATTACTTGGCATTTGGGTTGCTTTATTTTCCTGTCCTTCCCTGATTATACATTGGAAAACTGATCACATTTATCCCATTATTTTGTGTACTTATGAGACACACACTTCAGTTTAATAGACCAAGCCTTTGGTCTTAAAGTGCCTTATTCTTTTGGTGTTCACAACACCAAGTATAGTATAAGATCATTAGGAACTACCTACCAGGTGCCTGATGGATGAAGTGAATGGAATAACCTGAAGGAAGTATATCCCCTCTGTTGGATGAGAGATGGAGTGCGACGTCCATCAGGAAAATGACTGAGGTAAGCCACATACTAGAGGGAGGAATGAACACCTGTCCAGGAAGCATGGACTCTGAGTGGTTCCAAGGCTGGGAGCTTTTTCAAATGCTCTTACTTCTAATCTTCTTCCCTAGGACCTCTGGGTAGTTGTATCTCTGCATGAGTTCTGCCACTGAATACTGAATAGTACTCTAACAAGTCAAACAGTTGAGCCTCCCGCACAGCACTCTTACTTGGTCCTCGCTCTCCCTTCCTGACCACAACTGGGAAGACAGAATCCATGCCCCCTATGCCAGCCAATGCTAGAAGCTACCTTCTTGAAAATGGAGCTCAGTTTATACTTAGGGGGTAGACAGGTGCTTCAGCTGTCAGCACTGCAGGGCACTCCTTGAACTCAAGGCAATCTCCTGCTTTGAAGAAAGGCTTCTCTAAACTGCTATTCTTTCCTTACACAAGACAGCAAGAGCGTAGTGCCACAGGATGTCTTCAGCGTCCCAAAGTGGATAGATACATAGGCAGCCACAAACATAGAACAAGAGTAGAGCACATTGAGGGGAGAGATTCCCCCAGGGTTAACACTGACTTTCAACTTTCCAACATAGCTAAGAGCTGGGTCTAGTGAAAATAACAAGGGAGAAAACCCTCCGCAGCTTCTGGAATGTGGGGTTCATTTGACATTCGCTTGGTTCTCCTTCCAGACTCTTTTTTTTTTTTTTTTTTGGTCTTCTGAATCTATGAGATGTAGTCTTTTACATTCTTTCAACCATGAATCAAAATATTCTCAAAAAAATAAAAATATGACAGTCATGGCAGAATGCATGATCTGGGATGGGGTGGGGGTGGGGGGGAGGGAAAGGGAAATAAGCCTGAACTGAATTGGAAAAAATGTATGAAATGCACAAAGCATCAATAAAAATTAATTAAAAAAAAAAAAATAATAAAATAAAAATATGTACATATTGAATATATAGCCCATTTTTCTTGTCATTGTTCCCTAAACAGGACTGCTTATATAGCTTCTATATTGCATTGGATATTAAAAGTAATTTAGGGGCTAGAAAGATGGCTCAGTGGTTAAGACCACATACTGCTCTTGCAGAGGACTCAAGTGCAATTCTCAGCACCCACACTGGGAAACTCACAACCACCTATAACTCCAGCTTCAGGAGATCTGATGCCTTCTTTTGGCCTCAATGGGCACCTGCAGTTATATTCACATGACCACACACAGACACACATATATGTAATTTAAAATAAAATAAAATTTAAAACACTAAGATAGGATAAAGAATACCATGTTCATAAATCTTATGAAAATATGTCACTTTATAAGGCATTTGAGTATGCTGTGAATGTTGGAATCTACAGAGGAGTCCTAATACCCAGAGACAACTATGTGTGCGAATAGCTCTAGAACATTCTCTTGCTCTTTTCTCCTTTCAGTCTCCTTTTCTTTCTGTACCTTCCTAGTATCAGTGCCCTAAATGACGAAGATATGTGAGAAAGGTTGGATTCATCAGCTAAGGAAAAATATTCCAAATTTCTTGGGTAGAATTTCCAGAATTCCTCGTGGTAGGTATGATCATCTCTTGACAATAATAAAGAGTATACACTAGCTCACCAAATCCTCGCCACTCTACAGCTGGGTTCTATATTAGTCCCATTTTGCAGATGGGAATCTGAAGCCCAGAAGTCACACAGCTCATAACCTGGGGCTGGGTGTACCTGGGATATCCCTGGCTCCAGATCAGGTTACTCTCTACTATCCGCTCCCTGAACAGAAACACAACAAGTATCTCAAAAGCTCCCAGGTTCCCACTTGGCATGCCAAGAAATTTTCAAAATAATTTGGGGGAGGGTAGATCAACACAGGATTGCCAAGTTTCTGTTTTGCCAAATAAGCACATTAAAAATAAAATCCTATTATCGCTATCATTTCATTTTTTTTAAATGACTTGTTAACACCACAAAATGGGAAGAAAGAATATCAGGATAAAGTCAGGCTCTTAAGAGGAATAAATTTAGACTTATGAAAAGCAGTACACTCCCCGTTCTTTTCCTCATTTTGCTGAAGACCAGTGGGAACCGTTTAGAACCTGCTCTGATATTTTTACAGTACAAGGAGTCACTAACCAGCTCTTTTTCTCAGGACCCAGATCAGGATTTCTAGGCCACTTGGAGTAGGGGTGACAGAAAGAGACCCTCAGCCCAGATACCAAGGAGAGAAATCCCATATCTGCCCCTTGCCAAGGCATCCTCCATCTACAGCAGAGGCCCCATGCTTCCTTCAGCTCCAAATCTTCCTGAACCAAGAGTAGTTAGTGTGTAGGGGAGAAGACACACAGAGACCAAAGCAATGAGGCCGGTGTTCTAAGCAGGCTGCAAAGATCAGAGTTCTGAAAATGAAATGGGGTCGCAAATTGCTCAAAACAGAGGAAGACAAACATCCACACAAGGTGGTTGAGAATTCGGGGGCTCCACGCCCTCGTTCTCTGAGAATTGCACCTTCTTCGGTTTACCTGTCATCAACAAATTTCATTTGGTAACCGAAAAGCTAAAGGTGAGACTCTGGTCCCACTCGTTTTGCCTCTGAAGTATTTTCCCAGGGCTTATCGGACTCTGCCCCTTATCAGCTCGTAGGTGGAAATAGCTTCACCCAGTGTCTCCACACCCCCACATCCTCTGAGCCAGGCTTTCTGAAATTCAAATCTAAACCCAGTATCCCCCATGAATCTCCTCCTTCCTTCAAAGTCTCCTCATTTGTCACCAATGAATTAAGATGGAGCCCTACCACACAGCATTATGGGAACTTGAGCACACACACACACCACACACACACACACACACACACACATACCTGCACAATACTTGCACCAGCAGCTCTGAGTATGTGTACATACAGATACACATACACACATATGCGCACGCACATACACACACATACACACAGAAGAATGGCACCAACATCCGGACATACAAACACACAAACAGCCATACTCAGCCACACTCCTGGCCTTATAGTCAGTTCTCCAAGAACATGGTGCTTCCTCTAGACTGCTATGTGCGTGGCCCCAGGTCCTTGCTATGCTGCACTCTGAATAGACTGTTCTCCTTTTCCACCTAACTTGCATCCAGCCTTTCAGACCTCAGTGAGGTCTCCAGCTTCTCAAGTAACCACTCGTACATCCTTTTCTGGCCACCTGCCTGCCACCAAAGCTGGATCACAGGGATGTACATAAATGCCTCATTCTTACACAGAGATGTTCCTACTGATTCTCTCTTGTGGACAAGGTCACATTACACTTATGTCTGCATTCTCCATGTAGCAAAGCAGGTGGCACGGAGCAAGAACTCAAATAGATTTTCTAAAACTGTGTTCTTATACACAGAGAGCTAGATGAGACATGGTCTCTGACCTTAAGAGCTTTTAAGCTAGCAAGAAAAATGCTACGTACAGATTGTGAAGCAATCCTGTGCTGGACTGGAAACCACTTTGAGCTAGAACACATGGTATAGAAAGTTTCCTGCAAGAGCAAAAAGAACCAGAGTTGACATTGCTAACAACGTTTCTGAAGGACTGAGGAATAAGACAGGTACCTCAGCTCCCAGACCGGCTTTTTCTAAGCTTCCCCTCCTCATTTCACTACCAAGCAAGTTCTCAAATCTTAAATCAACTTGGGGTGCAAAAGCCCACATCATCAGAAAGTTTTGCATGCACTTCTAATAGCACAAGAATTTTCTGATGGCCAGGTTCAATAAATACACAAGTTTCTGAGGGACTGCCCTGTCACCTTTTCGAAATAAGAAGAGTGTGTGTTTATCTGCAGGAAGTCAGGAGAGGAAGGAGAGGAGACAGTTATGCTGGGAAGAAGGCTGGGAGATGAGGAAGAGCTCTGAGGTCTGAAAGAAAGCTTTGGCTGGACACTGAGTGTCCTGAGCTTCAGAAACTGACATCTCTGCTGAAGAGCTCTGACAGCAGAGTGCAATATGAGGAAGACAGTCCACTTGGTCTTGCAAGAAGGATGGTGCTGTGGTTCAGATGTGGCTTGACCATGTCCCTTGGGGCTTCCGCTGCTGAAATTTAACCCCACTGTAAGGAACTGCAAAGGTGGAAACAATTTCGTTGTGGTTACTTAGAAGTAGGACTTTGTGGAGTGATTAGGGTTAGATAAGGCCATCAGGACAGAGCCTCCATGATGGAGCTCCGTGGGTATATAAGAACAGGACCAGGCTGACAAATACAGATGTGTATTCCCTGTCTCTTGCCATATGACACCCTGTTCCACCTTGGGATTCTGCCAGCAAGATACCATCACCATTTAAAGACCCTTGATCTTGGACCAGAGCTATGAGCCAAAAGAAGTCTTTTTAATCATATACTTTGTCAGTTATATTGACCTCTAAGCAACAGAAAATGGACTGATACAGCTGGGAAATGGAGCCAGTAAACCTGTGACTCAGTGCCCTGAGCCTTAGATCCAGGTTAGCTTGGTTCTGCTGCTAATTCTTAGAGCCCTAAAAGCCTTACAGCCCAATATCCAAGGGAGGTTTTTAGAATGATGGCAAGCCCAGGGGCTTCTGGGAGCTGATGGTCCAAGATAAAGCAGCACACACACTGAGAAAGTAGCTCAATCTGTAAAATGCTTGCCTAATGTATGCAAAGCCCCTGGTGGGTTTGAACCCCAGCACCACACAAACCAGGAGGGGTTGTGCATGCTTATGACCACAGCTTTCAGTTTGTGTAAATGAGAAGATGAGGACGTTGTCCTTGTTTACACAGAGGGTTTTAGGACAGCCCGGGCCATGCGTGATAAGACGAGGAAGAAGAAAGCAAAAAGAAGAGGAAGAAAAAGATGAAGAGGAAGAGGAGGAGGAAGGAGGGAAAAGAGGAGAGGGAAGAGGAAGAAGAGGAGGAGGAGAAAGAGGAAGAGAAGAAGGAGGAGAAAGAGGAGGAGGAGGAAGAAGAGGGAGGATAAGGAAGAAGAGGAAAAGAGGAAGAAGAGGAGAAGAAAGAGGGGAGGAGAAGGAAGAGGAGGAAGAAGAGGAGGAGGAGAAAGAGGAAGAGAAGAAGGAGGAGAAAGAGGAGGAGGAGGAAGAGGAGGAGGAGAAAGAGGAAGAGAAGGAGGAGAAAGAGGAGGAAGAAGAAGAGGAAGAGGAAGAGGAAGAGGAGGAGGAGGAAAAGGAGGGATGAATGTGTAAAGTCAGAGAAGGGAGCTGAGGTGAGCAGCCTGGACTCCCAAATACATGGGTTGGAAAACTCCTTAAAGACTGATGATCTGACTGTGGAGCTTATAGAAGGGGCTTTCCAGGAATTTGTGGGCTTCAGAGACCATAACCAAGACTGACACCCCAGCTGATGTCCCACACTCTCACCTCCATCCTAAAGTTGCTATACAAATATCTAAATGTCCTCCTGCAACTGGGCTTCCCAGGAAGACCATGCAAGGCCCAGAGAGGTGATAACACATCACCTGCCAAATCTTGCCCTGGCTGCTGCCCTTCTGGAGTCATTCCAAGCCTCAGAATAGGCCTTGATTTATGTGATGCCACTCCACATGCTTTCCACTCTATATGCTTAAAAGGGGGTCCTCTTTGAACATAGCAAGGACTGAGCCCAGCAGCTCTCTGGTTTATTCTCTTCTAGAAATGCAACTGACATTGGGTATTGAGTCACTGGGTGCCCCTTGGGAACACCTAGGGGAGACCCCTCACCTTTGGTATTAAAAGAGTTATAAGAACCACAGCCAAATGAACCTAAAGGATGCAGGAAGTGGGGAGGTGGGGAGAATATTGCTCCATCCAACACCCCAAGATATACCTCCTCCCTCCCAAGATGCACCTCCTCCCTCCCAAGATGCACCTCCTCCCTCCCAAGATGCACCTCCTCCATCCTAAGATGCACCTCCTCCCTCCCAAGAAGCTATGGCCTCAAACCATCTTGGTATTGGTCTTTGTTTTAGAAGGTTTTTAAATTTATTTTTATTGTTATTAAACTTTTTCCACACATCATACAATCTCAATCAAATTTAGAATCACTTCCCTTTCCATGCCCCCCACCTGAGTTCATGCACTCTGCCATACATGTCTTGCACCTTTTTCTGAGTCTTTCCAGAGCTTTTTTTTTTTTTTTCAAAGCAAAGGCTTATTGTTTTGGGGAGAACTTCAGTTTCATTCTTTTTCCCCCAGTTCCTTTGTTGTCATTGTTCTCTCGTCCAACTTGATTGCAGTATATATATATATATATGTTTGTATATATACAAACATACACATATCACCTGAATTGGAGGATTTTTTTAATAAAAGATGTCATGTTTTCCTTAAGGAAGTGTTTGAAGGTTCCTCCTTGGCAAGCCCAAACAACCATCAATCTTGCCCTTGTGCTCCACACTGGGGTCTTTCCCTCCCATGTGTAGGTCACCAGTCTTCCTGTGCAGGGAGGTCTTGGAGATCCACTAATGGGACTTCAGCCAGTATCTAGTCTATAAAGAGGACATTCTGCTCATGCTTCAAAAAGGGAAGCCTGGTCTAGCAAGACCTTATTTTGTTCTTGAGTGGATGGAACTGGTAAATGAAAAGCTGAAAGGAGACAGGGGCTCCCCCCCCCCAAAATACCCTAGTCACCGCTGAAGATCAGATCCTCAACTGGCCCTAAGAAAATAAGAACCTTGGTTAATCTGTGCTAACTATGTGGACTTAAGCATCCAAAAGGAAAGTAAAACCAGAAATAAATAATCAATAAGGCCTGAGAAATTGTACTTTAGATATAAAACGTGAGATCTTAGTAAAAAGACAAAAAGAAAAAAAGAGAGCACACAGTCGTTTTGCCTGTCTTCAATTCTTACTGGCAAGTGCATCTACTCTGTGGCTGCCACTGCTTTTGCCATTCTTCAGAGACATGAGACACAGCTTTTTTTTTTTTAATTTTATTTATTTCTGTATGTGTATGAATGTACTGTCTGCATGCAAGTCTGTGCACCCGTGTTGTGCAACGCCGCGGAGTTCAGAAGAGGGTCTCGGATTCCCCTGGAACTGGAGTTCTCCTGGAATTGGAGCTTCAGACGGTTCTCAGCCGCCATGTGGGTGCTGGGGATCGAACCCGGGTCCTCTGTAAGAGCGGTCGGCGCTCTTAACCACTAGGCCATCTCTCCAGACACAGCTTTTTAACCCTCCAATGTGGACTGAAGACTCATGTCTCTCCAAGAATCCTCCAAACCTTTAATGCCAGATGGGGACTGCTGAGACATCGAGCTTGTGGGCTGAGCAGCTACTGGGATTTCAGCCTCATCAGAGTATAGACTGCCATTGTTGGACTATCCAGGCTGTATCACGGAGGCCAGTGACAGGAAGATCAAGACAGGATATGGTGCTTACTGGACCACATTTAGTTTTGTTTGTTTGTTTGTTTGTTTGCGTAAGCCATCTTCAGCCCATGGCTGTACAGGAGATGAGTTTCCTCCTTGATGTTCCTATGATGCCCTCTATGCAAGCCCCCATCAGCTGCTGGGTGCATAACTGAAGTGTGGTCTCTGAGTCTGCAGTTGTCCTGTGGGAACTGACAAGGACTAGGAGCTCCTGTACACCCAGCTTCTCCTGTATACCCAGCCTCTCCTGTACACCCAGCTTCTCCTGTACACCCAGCTTCTCCTGTACACCCAGCCTCTCCTGTACACCCAGCTTCTCCTGTATACCCAGCCTCTCCTGTACACCCAGCTTCTCCTGTACACCCAGCCTCTCCTGTGCACCCAGATTCTCCTGTGTACCCAGCTTCTCCTGTACACCCAGCTTCTCCTGTACACCCAACCTCTCCTGTACACCCAGCTTCTCCTGTGTACCCAGCCTCTCCTGTACACCCAGCCTCTCCTGTATGCCCAGCCTCTCCTGTGCACCCAGCTTCTCCTGTGCACCCAGTTACTCCTGTGCACCCAGCCTCTCCTGTGCGCCCAGCCTTTCCTGTGTGCCCGGCCTCTCCTGTGCACCCAGCTTCTCCTGTACACCCAGCCTCTCCTGTATGCCCAGCCTCTCCTGTACGTCCAGCCTCTCCTGTACGCCCAGCCTCTCCTGTACACCCAGCCTCTCCTTTGTGCCCAGCCTCTCCTGTACGCCCAGCCTCTCCTGTACGCCCAGCCTCTCCTGTACGCCCAGCCTCTCCTGTATGCCCAGCCTCTCCTGTGCGCCCAGCCTTTCCTGTGTGCCTGGCCTCTCCTGTATGCCCGGCCTCTCCTGTGCACTCAGCTTCTCCTGTGCACCCAGTTACTCCTGTGCACCCAGCCTCTCCTGTGCACCCAGCCTCTCCTGTGCACCCAGCCTCTCCTGTGCACCCAGCTTCTCCTGTACACCCAGCCTCTCCTGTACACCCAGCCTCTCCTGTATGCCCAGCCTCTCCTGTACGTCCAGCCTCTCCTGTACGCCCAGCCTCTCCTGTGCGCCCAGCCTTTCCTGTGTGCCCGGCCTCTCCTGTGCGCCCAGCTTCTCCTGTACACCCAGCCTCTCCTGTATGCCCAGCCTCTCCTGTACGTCCAGCCTCTCCTGTGCACCCAGCCTCTCCTGTGCACCCAGCCTCTCCTGTGCACCCAGCTTCTCCTGTACACCCAGCCTCTCCTGTACGTCCAGCCTCTCCTGTACACCCAGCCTCTCCTCTGTGCCCAGCCTCTCCTGTGCACCCAGCTTCTCCTGTATGCTCAGCCTCTCCTGTACGCCCAGCTTCTCCCGTGCACCCAGCTTCTCCTGTGCACCCAGCTTCTCCTGTACACCCAGCTTCTCCTGTGCACCCAGCATCTCCTGTACACCCAGCCTCTCCTGTACTCCCAACTTTTCCTGTACACTCAGCTTCTCCTGTATACCCCAGCCTCTCCTTGGTCACTTTGAGCACACAAAAAGTTAATTTTCCACACCCTGCACAAGGGCACACGGCACTCTCAGATCTCCTGGAACTCCCCCTCAGCCAGGAGTAGAAACTGAGGCATGGTGCCCTCCGTCTTGCCTTCAGCTGCCCCCCACCTCTGCTCCAGCCTAAGCAGGTTCTCAAAGGCTGGGGAGCAGTGACCAGGCTTGTGTCTGTGCTCTAGGAGAACTCCTCAGCAACATTATCACTGGCTTGGCTTATATCTCTGTTTCCTCAACAGTGGTACAAGGACTTTGATGGCAAATGAATACAGAAGCAAATAAATAGCAATAAGAAAAGACCCCTGAACCCAGGAGTTCTAGACCCCCTTCATTTTCCTTGCCTGGGCCTTCCCTTCTCTGGCTGGCTGAGTCCTAGGGCTTCCCTTCCCCTCCCCTCTGCCTATATCCCTGGCCCAGGAAACAAGGCAACTTAGTCTCTTTTCCCCAATAAAAAGTTTCTTGTCCTAGTCCCAACTGGGAAACAGGAGTCCACATGGCCTCCTTCAGTTACAGAATCTTCCTGGAGCCCCAGAATTCAGCTGGGCCCTGCTATCATCCACAGCAGTACTTCCTAAGACCAGTTGACAAGGGCCTAGGCTGCCAACAACTTCCACCTACTCTTAGCCTCTGTGAGCCCACACTGGGCTCAGCTTTCACCCACAGCCCCTTCCCTACATGCCTGTACCCAAAAAGGAGATTGAAATTCAGATTCCCCATGCCTGTTCCCCTATATTCCAGGCACAGCCCTGTCTCCCTCCCTGCCTAGTCTGTGGCATTGTGACCAGACCAACACTTACTATGGCAAGTTTCAGCCTAGGAGACTGGGCAACTAAATGAGATACGATAGTAAAACTCCTGCAGCTGAGAACACTGCCTGGCAGCAGCACCTGTGGTTCTTGGGCCTTTGCAGCTCCACTGTCTCTGACCCTTTTGCTTCTTTCACCCTGATGCTATCAAGCAGTAGTGGGCATGACATGAGGAAAGCACTTTGGGCTAAGATGGAGCAAGAGCTGCCCGGGTATGTAAAACGATGGAACTTCTCAGCATGTGGGGACAAGTGCACATTGACATTCACCAACAGCAATGCCTCTGAGCACCAGCCCGCACCACTGTGGGACATCTCATCTTTTCCAAGTCTCTAAAGATTCCTAAGGTCCTTGGGATTTGCATCCATAATTCTAGCATTTCCCATTTCCAGGAAGTACTACACCCATTGTGCTGTGCAGAGGTTGACATCGCAGGGCAACAACCTTGGTGTGCATGGATCCTTGTCAAAGTTCACCAGGGAGAATGAACTGAGCACAGTCTACACGGCACCTGTGATGGGTAACCTGCATTGTGAGCTTGACTGGATTCCGAGTCTATGGTATGTCTATGAGCATGTTTCTGCACAGATCTAAGGAGGTGCAGCCTCAGCATGGGGGTTACTGTCAATGAGATGGGGTCTTGGACTGCATGAAAAGGGAAAAAATGACCTGAGCGTGGATGTTTATCCTTCTCTGCTTCCTGACTGTGGACACAGTGTGACCAGGTGCCTCACTCCAACTGCCTTGCCTTCCATGTGGTGATGGACTATAACTCTTCAAGCTGTAAGCCAGAAGAAACCTTTCCCCTCCTAAGTGCTTCTTGTCAGGTATGTGGTCAGAAGAGAAGCTCTGTGATGAGATTCGAAACTTATCTGTCTTCCCAAACCATTAGCTTCCAGGCCTTGGACTTCTCCTTCAATGAGCAGTGACAGTTCTGAGCTCTGGGCCTTTTGTGTTCACTGACTATTTCTATAGCAGAATAGCCTGTGCCACATTCAGCACAAGGGCAAGGTCAAACTTCATGGCCCTGTGTCTCCTCTATGCTTCCATTTTCTCCAAACCAGCTCCGAGACTCCTCGCCACCAGGACTCTCCCCTAACCTCTACCGCCAAACTCTCCCCTGACCTCAACCACCAAGCTCTCCCCTAACCTCAACCACCAAGCTCTCCCCTAACCTCAACCACCAAACTCTCCCCTGACCTCTACCACCAAGCTCTCCCCTAACCTCAGCCACCAAGCTCTCCCCTAACCTCAACCACCAAACTCTCCCCTGACCTCAACCACCAAGCTCTCCCCTAACCTCGACCACCAAGCTCTCCCCTAACCTCTTCATCACCATAACTCAGTAATGTAATTACCAGACAAAGCAAAAATTTACGTGAAGTAAAATGTTTTCTATCCAGCCTTTCCCACACCCTCTAATTAATTACACCCTAATAACTGCTCCCCCTCAGCCCAACACATGCTCCTAAAAGCAGCACTTATCTTTTTAGACTTTACCTCTATATAAAGCAACAGCTCCTTAGGGTTCCCCAGCACGAGAGGATTTTGCTCTACACAACACTGGGGCCATTCCAGGCGTCCCATGGAACAAAGGACTGATCTTTCCCAGAGCGATAACACTTCATTTCTAGCTAGGAAAAAAAAATTATCCAGTTTTCCAATGACAAGTTTTTTGGACTTGACACATCCAATTACAAAAGTCACAAGCCCAGGACACTGAGTTCCATGTGACATTAATGAATCTCCAGTACGTGGGTCACAGCCCTGTGTGGAAGGCACCAGTGGAGACCGAGCCCAGGACCAGCCTCTGACTAGTTTTGAGTGAGGACGCTGGCCTGTGTCCTCATCTATAATTTCAGAGTGTTTCCAAAGATTTCCCAGCCGTGACATTCTAACACCACACTGTTTTCAGAATTAGTGATTATGAGTGAGACAGGATTTAGTCAGAGGCACATGTAGGAGACCTCTGACATTATTTTACAGAAACTCTTCAGTTCTTGGAGAGGACCAGAGAGGTGTCAGTGGGCCAACAAATGTCATGAGAGATCTACTTTGTTCCAGTCCACAGAGTAGACATAGCACAACAGTGATGGTCTTAGTCAGCTTTCTCTCACCATAACAAAATACCTGAGATAATTAACTTACAGGATAAAATGTTTAAGTTGGCTCACAATCTCGTGGTTTTGGTTCATGACTGGGTGGATCCACTGCTTTCTGGCACATGAGAAAGCGGTACTTGGGGTTGGAGCTCATGGTGGAGCAAGATGCTTGCATTCCAAGCCAGGAAACAAAAAGCAAGGAGAAAGCCACGGTTCCACAGGCTGCTTCAGGGACACATCCTTCCCACTAGGCTCTACTTTTAATAGTTTTATCAACACCCAATAATGCCACCTGGGGACCAAACCTTTGGCATGTGGGCCACTGGGGGACATTTGAGACCCAAACTATATTAGTGACCAAAGAAGACAGAACATGACGGAACTGACAAGCAAGAATGCTGGGTTCTTCGGGGAGTTTTCAACGGGTAGGAGAGACTTAAAGTAAATAAGCAAATAAATTATAGACTAAATTTTGTCCCCAAGAATTCATACATTGAATCCATTATCTACAATGATACTTGGAGAGAGCCTTCGGGGAAGTGAATTAAGGTTCAAAGAGATCATCAAAGTGAGTCGTTGGGGCTGGAGACATGGCTCAGCAGTTAAAGAGCACTGGCTGCTCTTGCAGAGGAAGGTTTGAATCCCAGCACCCAAAAGGTGGCTAACAATCACCTTTAACTCCAGTTCCAAGAGGACCTTCTAAACACCAAGAGCACTGCAGGACACTGACGCACCTATACACATGCAGGCAATATACTCATACACACAAAATGATAAAAATTTTAAAAATGATAAAAATAAATAAAAACTTTAAAAGTGAGTCCTTAACTCAGTAGGATTAGCACCCTTAGAAGAAGATGAAAAAAGTGGAGGAAAGACAGCATCTTCAGCAAATGATGTTGGCAAAACTGGATCACCACTTGTAGAATAATAAAATTAAACCCCTACCTCTTGCCCTGTACAAAATCAACTCCAAATGGATCAAAGATCTCAATGTGAAACCTGAAACTCTGAAGGTAATAGAAGAAAACATTGGCAGCAACCTGCAAGACATAGCATAAGACACGACTTTCTAAATCAGACAGCAGCTGCACAGAAAATAAGGTTGACAATTGACAAGTGGTACCTCATTAAACTCAAAGGCTTCTGTAAAGTGAAAGAAACAATCAGGAATACATGCACAGCCATGTTTTATTGCAGCTTTCTCACAATAGCGAAGAGCTGGAACCAACCCAAGTGCCCCTCAACTGACGAGTGGATAGAGAAAATGTGGTACATCTACACAATGGAGTTCTATGCAGCAGTAAATAAAGATGACATCATAAAATTTGCAGGTAAATGGATAGAAGTAGAAGATATTATGTTAAGTGAAGTAACACAGTCCCAGAAAACAAATGACAAATGGTATCCCTTCTGTGGATGCTAGCACTAAGTACCTAGTTGTAAGCAAACTGAGCAATGTTAATGTTGTATTCCTCATTATCTGAAAGCAACTGTGCTCTTATAATGTGAATCCCTTAACAGGTTCTAGAATTAGCCTACTATTTATTTTCAGACTTTGGAATTTTGGTATATGGGTGGAGGGTATGTATGCATATCTTTTAGGGTAATATAAAATCAAAAGGGAAAAATGTGAATCCTGAAATATGATTTGGAAATTACATACAATTTGTTTTCAGATAAAATGATTTTAGCATAGGTCTCTCTCTCTCTCTCTCTCTCTCTCTCTCTCTCTCTCTCTCTCTCTCTCTCTCTCTCACACACACACACACACACACACACGCACACATATGCATACACTGAAGCAATACGAGTTGGAGGGAACAACAACAACAAAAGGACTGAAACAAAGAACCAACTGAAACAGTGAAGTTCTCCCAAAAACAATAATCCTCAGCTTTGAAAAAACTTTGGAAAGACTCAGAAAAAGATGCAAGACATGGCAGAATGCGTGAACTTGGGTGGGGTGGGAGCATGGAAAGGGGAATGAGTCTAAATTGGACTGAGAAATAATGTACGAAAAAGTTTATTAACAATAAAAATATATATGAAAAAAAGAAGAAAGACCAGAACCTCTCACTGCATCCACTAAGAAGATATGTCGTGTGGGGAGACAACAGGAAGCCAGAGAGGATGATCTTGTCAGAAGCCAAATCTGACATCACCTCATACAGACTTCTAGCCTCCAAGAGGAAGAGAAAATAACATCTGCTTTTATGTGACTCAATATGTGGTATTTTGTTATGGAATCCTGAGCTAATAAAACCTCATATTTTATAAAACCAAGAACATCATTGACTTTGTGACTATTATCTATGCACCACCTTTTAAATAAACTACCAGTTAAATATTATACTTCCTATCATTTTTAGGCTCAAATTTTAAATTCTTAGTTTTAGACTTAGTGAAAAGGTGCTTTAAAATTTAACCTAGAAAAATCAGTAGGCTTTCTTTACACCAACAACAAGCAACTGAAGAAGAAATTCAAGGAGACCTTCCCACTTGCAATAAGCCTCAAAAACAATAAAATACCTAGGAACAAACCTAACCAAAGACACCAAAGATCTCTACAACAAAAATTTTAAACCCTTGAAGAAGGAAATTGAAGAAGACATCAGAAGATGGAAAGACCTCCCATGTTTATGGATTGGGAACATTAATATAGTAAAAATGTCCATTCTACCCAAACTCTTGTATAGATTTAATGCAATCCCAATTAAAATCCCCAAGAGTTTCTTCACCGGGGGGGGGGGATCTCTATACTAGACTTCAAACTATACTACAGGGCTATAGTCATAAAAACAGCTTGGTACTGGCACAAAAACAGACCTGTTGACCAATGGAGGATCCAAACTTGAGCACATACAATTTTAGCCATCTCATATTTGACAAGGGGGGCAAGAAGACACAATGGAGAAAAGACAGCATCTTCAGCAAGTGGTGTTGGCAAAACTGGATCACCACTTGTAGAAGAATGAAATTAAACCCCTACCTCTCGCCCTGTACAAAAGTCAACTCCAGATGAATTAAAGACCTCAACGTAAAACCCCAAACTCTGAAGGTGATAGAAGAAAAAGTTGGCAGTAGACTACAAGACATAGGTGTAGGAAAAGACTTCCTAAATCAGACAGCAGCTGCGCAAGAATTAAGGTCGACAGTTGACAAATGGGACCTCATTAAACACAAAAACCTCTGTACATCAAAAGAAACAATAAAGGAAGTGAAGAGAAATCCCACAGAGTGGGAGGAAACCTTCACTGCAGAAACATCAGACAAAGCATTGATTTCCAGAATATATAAACTACTCAAAAAACAAAGAAGAAAGAAAACAAATGATCCACTCAATAGATGGCCAAAGAGCTGAACAGAGACTTCACAAGTGAGGAATTAGAGATGGCTGAGAAACATCTTAAGAAGTGTTCAATGTCACTAATAATTAAGGAAATGCAAATTAAAACCACTTTAAGATATCATGTTACTCCAATAAGACTGGCTAGGATCAAGAAAACAAATGATACCAAGTGCTGGAGAGGTTGTGGGGAAAGGGGAACACTCATCCACTGCAGGTTGAAATGTAAACTCATACAGTCACTATGGAAAGCAGTGTGAAGAACTCTTGGAAGACTTGGAATGAACTTGCCACCTGACCCAGCCATACCACTCGTGGGTATGAACCCACAAGACTCATCTTACCGCAGAGATACATGCATAGCCATGTTTATTGCAGCTCTCTTCACAATAGCAAGAAGCTGGAACCAAGCTAAGTGCCCCTCAACTGCTGAGTGGATAGAAAAAATGTGGTACATCTACACAATTGAGTTCTATGCAGTGGTAAGGAATGATTACATCATGAGCTTTTCAGGTAAATGGCTGGAGCTAGAGGACATCATGCTGAGTGAAGTAACACAGTCCTGGAAAAACAAACGACGAACGGTATCCCTCATCTGTGGATGCTAACACCAATTACAAATGTCCTCTTATATTGTGAATCCCTTAAAAAAATAAAAAATAAAAAAATAAAGAATCCTAAAATGGATTTTTCTTGCTAATCTTACATGGGGGAGGGGGAGGAAAATAAAGGCAAAATCAGTAGATTTTACCATTCCTAACACTTCTTACCCAGAGCCCAAGTCTGTCACTTTCCAACTCAGAGTTGGGGGGGGGGGCGCAACAACTCCTAAAGACGTCCTTCCCAGCTCTTCACCCATCACACAATAGGAATGTTGATGCATCCATACTTATTCATGACAGAAAATTCTTTCATGTAGTCAGCAACAAAAAGTCCTCTTGATTTCATCCACTTGTGAGGGTCTTTCTTGTTAGATCCTCAGATGAACCTTCTTGGGCTTCCACACCCAAATGTCACAGAACAATGACTTAAAAGAGAATGATATACTGTCCCAGTTCTGGAAGACTGCAGACAAGGTGAGAACAGGTTTGAGTTCTCCCAAGGACCCTCTTTCATTTTGTAGGTGACTGGCTACTTACAGTGTCTTTACTACCCCTTTCCTTTGTACCATACAAGCCCAGTGTCTCTTCCTGTCCTTATAAAGACATCAGTCATCTATCAGATTACAGCCCACCCACATGACTTCATTTAACCTTTCCAGGTTTGACCTCCAAAGAGTCACATTGAGGATTAGAGTTCCACATAGAAATTTTAAGGGAACACAACTCAATTCATAACTTCCCTGTGGAGTATTTCATTGTTACTTTTCAATAAAATACTGAAGTAATACTGTCTTTTAAATGCTAAACTTTGCTTGCTAACATTAAATCTATGCTCTGCTAGTCTGTTTCCATTGTACATAAATTTTTAGTTTTAGGTTGAATAAGAATGACATCATTTGGAAGGTATTTTAAATACGATGTCAGCCTCTCACACATAATGTCAATCATGCACCTAATTCCACTAAAGGGATGATGGTGTGAACAGCTATGAACAAGTCTATGGGCACTCAGACAATGGACACCTTCAGTCAAGACTGCTGCACAGCCCACACTGCAAGACAGCATTTACAGTAGGATGCGTACCATTTTCAGAAATGTTCAATGTGAAGAAAAGAGTGCAAGCATCAGACAAGCTGTAGCAAATAAATTTAATTGGGCTATCTCTATAGTTGCCATATAGTTAGAGTGTTTAATACATTTATTTCTATACAATGCATAAACTTTTGAGAGAAGTAGTTTACTCAAATTTTCAATGAAAATTTTAATGATTCATTTCTTCCCTTTTTAATTTTCTAGGTAATAAACCCTTCACTATATGGAGTGGTTATATTTAGATGTGTCTAAAATGATGTTAGAGATACTGAAAGCCAACATTTCTATAATTAAATAGAGTAAATTATGATTAAATCCCTTTCCCATTCCATCATTCAGATTGTTTATATCACACATAGTAAAATAATTAAAATTCTAAACTGTGCCAGGCATGGTGGTACACACCTTTAATCCTAGCACTTGAGAGGTAGAGGCAGGTGAATCTCTATAAGTTCTATGCAGCAAGTTCCAGACCAGCCAGAGCTACACAATGAGACCCTGTTTCAAAATTATAAACTGCATAAGGACTTTAGGCCACCCTGCTTGATAGAAACTGATGGATTACAAGCACACAGAAGGCTGGGAGGCTGAAGAACTGCTCTGAGAAAGGAGCTTTAAAGCCAAGTCCTGGAAGATGGGTCAAAAGAGGCCAGGGAAGGGAATTCCAAGGGGAAGGAACCACATGCATGAAGGCGTAGAAGCAGGAAGGAGGAGGCTAAGACTTGAATATGTAGGGTGTGTGGCAGGATGCAGATGGAGATACAGGCAGGGGACTGATTGGTCTCACCTTAGGCTGTTCTTAGATACATCACAGAGTATAAGGAGACCATCCACTGCTTTCTTTTCTATCACAACAAGTGATTACAGATGATCTAGATGTTTTTTCAGTAAGGGACTGGTTAAGTAGACTTAGTAAGTCCACCTAGGCAAGAACTTCTAGGCAGTTACAAAGAAAGGGGACTGCTTATATATAGTGATATATAGTGATCTCTGAGATATGTTAAGTGCCAGATAATGGAAGATGCTAGATTAAGAAAAAAACAGTGAGTATAGAGGCTTCGGAGATGGTTCAGGGGTTAAGAGCACTGGCTGCTCTTGCAAAGGACCCGAGTTCAGTTCCCAGCACCCACATGGTATCTAACAACCATCTATAACTCCAGTTCCAGGGGCTCCAATGCTGTCTTCTGAACTCTGTGAGCATGCATGACATAAGCACATTTCACCCATGTAGGAAATACTCTCATACACATAAAATAAAAATAAAAATATTAAAATCCAGTGAGTAGAGTGTGCTACAGTTTTTTGGAGGGAGAACTTTGAACCTAGGACTTTACACTACTAGGTAGGCATTCTACCACTAAGCTACATTTCCAGCCCAATAATGAGTTATTTTTAAAGAAAAATAATTTATACTTCCTTATATGTGCTACACTATTTCTGCAAGGACCCACAAGAAACTAGAAAAGTTGGTTACTTCCAGAGAAGAGCACCAAGTGGTCAGAGATGAGGTAGAAAGGAAATTTTAATAATCTGTCCTTTGAAGTATTTTAAGGTTTGAATCTTGTCAATGTAATACCTATTAGGAAGAACAGGTGAAAGAGAAGGAAAAGGAGGATGAAGAGGATGAGGAGCAGAATGAGGAAGGCAAAGAAAGATGCTTAATGAATGAGGGTGACTCACTTGAGGCTTTGGCTGTACTGTTAGAAAGACATATGTGGACGAATAACATGGAAGGGCATCTCTGATCCTTTGGGCTCCTTCTCCCACCAATTCACATGGTAATATGAGCCCGCTGGTTCACTCCTCAAGAGCAGGAGTCTTAATATGCCATTTCAGAATTCTTTCCGACAGTGCCTAACATGTGCTAGCCAACACCAAAGGACATGTTAACTGTGACTGGCAGCTCCCTCTCAATAAATATCCCTGCTACAAACCCCAAAACAGCCCAGTCAAGCTGAGAGACTTCTCTTTTCTGGTCAGTCTAATCATCACATACCTTTCTTAGAATGGGTTTTGTGATTAAAACAACATTCACAGGTTCCAAGGGGAAAGATCTATAAACTGAGGGCTCACATCAATGAGTTACAAAATCAATGTAGTGGTTCCAACTGGCCTTTTAAAAAGAAAGTAGAATCAGATTTGAGATCTCTTGAGCCCAGCGGCAGGAAGAGGGGAAGACAGGTAGGAACTGGGTGCCTTGGCGAGCTGATTGCTGATCGTTTGGTCCTGCTGTCTTTGGTTTGATTGGCCTTTGTGGCTGTGAGGTTGGAGTTATCCCCCCAGCTGGGATTA
>VZQC01007982.1:3135271-3196683 GCA_009823505.1 Rhizomys pruinosus
AGAGAGAGAGAGAGAGAGAGAGAGAGAGAGAGAGAGAGAGAGAGAGAATGGAATTTTTAAAAATCAGAATACAAGGTCCATGAATAAAGGCAAGTATTATTTTATGAAGTTCTTTCACTTCAAATATACCTGGAGTATATACTGTGATGTAAAATACATTTCTCACTATGGTTTTCAGTCTAAAGTATGTAAGAGAAAATGAACCAGAAAAGAGAGGAACAGACTCTGGAATCAAGTGGCTGAACCTCCTCCCTGCGGGGTCATTTAATCCTCCCTTTGTGGTAAGGTGCAGGTAGTAGTGATGTGTACCCCATGGGGTAGTTAAAAGCACTCAGCACAGTACTGAGAAATGTGTGCTATCATCATCTCATCTATGAAACACTCCCCTCCAGCTGGTTGACCCTCCCTGGCCCCAGTGTAGACCACAGATCTGGCCAAGTTCTGGCTGGAAGCAGAGCACACGGTGGTCTCCACTCTGAGGAGGGGCCACCACCCCAGTGGCCTTAGAGATTTCCTGACCAGCAACTGCTCCTGACCCCCCTCTCCACAGTGCTGCACAAGCGGCAGTGAGCTTCCCAGTTCCTGCTTCTTCCCTACCAGAGGTTTTGTGGGACTACATCAGAACATCCAGTTCAGTTGCCAGCATTACATGGCCTTAATAGGACATTTGTTATCCCAGCCCCTTTTAAGCATGAATGTAAGGGAAATAAAGAGATAGAAATAAATAGATGGTTAAGATGACTTAGAGACAGAGAAAATACTTTCTGCTAGGGCCATTGATCATAAGACATGACTTCTCTGGCCCCCAGTTTTGGCCTCTGAATAGTGATGATGCTTGGTTCTGAGTCTCCTTTATGCTCCCTTGATGTCCTGTTCACATGAAGACTAGCAGAACATCACAGGTAGCTAGGGCTGCCATGACAAAGCTCCATAGCCTGGAATTCTTCAATAAGACATTTGCTTCCCACAGCTGAGGAGTCTGGGAGTCCAGAGAAAAATATTGGGAGATTTGGCTCCTGATGACATCTTTCTTTCTGGCTTACACATGAGTGGCTTTTTCCTATGTTCCCACATGGCAGATAGGACCAGAGCTCGGATGTTTCCTCTTCCTCCTACAAAGACGCTAACCCTAACATCAGAACCTCACCCTCATGACAGCTCCATGGTCATCTTGAGTGGATTTAGAACAGGAAAAAAAATCTCTGTGGCTGTCCATGAAAGTGAAAAGAGAAGGCCTCCCCTGAATGCGGGCCCTATACTGAATAAAAGGAAGAGTGCGCTGAGTCCCAGCATTTGCCTCTGTTTCCTGACTGCAGATACATGTGACCGGCCTCCTCTGCCATGATGAACTGTGCCCTCTGTGTCTCAAGCTGTGAGCCAAAATAAACTCTCCCTCCTTGTTGCCTTTGTCAAGTGTTTTATCAGAGCAATAAGAAAAGTAACTATTGAGAAACACCTTAAGAAGTGTTCAACATCACTAATCATTAAGGAAATGCAAATCAAAACCACTTTAAGATATCATCTTACTCCAATAAGACTAGCTAGGATCAAAAAAACAAATGATACCAAGTGCTGGAGAGGTTGTGGGGAAAGGGGAACACTCATCCACTGCTGGTGGGAATGTAAACTCGTACAGCCACTATGGAAAGCAGTGTGGAGAACCCTTGGAAGACTTGGAATGAACTTGCCACCTGACCCAGCCATAACACTCCTGGGCATGTACCCTCAAGACTCACCCCACCGCAGAGATGCATGCACGGCCATCTTTATTTCAGCTCTCTTCACAATAGCAAGGAGGTGGAACCAACCCAAATGCCCCTCAACTGATGAGTGGATAGAGAAAATGTGGTACATCTACATAATGGAGTTCTATGCAGCAGTAAAGAAAGACGACATCATGAGCTTTGCAGGAAAATGGCTGGAGCTAGAGGACATCATGCTGAGTGAAGTAACACAGTCCCAGAAAAACAAATGACGAATGGTATCCCTCATCTGTGGATGCTAGTGCCAATTACCCAGTTGTAAGTGTTTCCTGTGCATGGCCCCTTAAGCTTTTGTCCAAAGCAGTTGGGAGTGATGTATATTGGAAACAACAACAACTACAACAGAAAGGACTGCATCGAAGAACTGACTGAAACAGTGAACTTCTGCTCAAAATAGTCAACTTCCTCATGAAGAATATTGAGAAAGACTGAGAAAGAGATGAAAAGCATGTTTGGCAGAATGCATGAGCTTTGGTGGGGTGGGAGGATGGGGGGCACACGGGTCAAGATTTGTTAAAAAAATAAAAATAAATTTACGTGAAAAAAAGTAACTACTAGAGCCTCATCTAAGCTTAATTATGCCCCAAAGGCCCCCAACACACCAATTCTAAGGAGAACACAAATATTTCATCTATACAGGGAGGAAATACAAGAGAGACTTCCCTCATGCCCAGGCTCCAGGGGTGCTGCAGTCTCCGGATGGAAGAGGAACTCTGTCAGTCTCATCCTTCAGCTGTGATCTCAGATGACTCAGCCCCAGAGACTGTGTAGCTCTTCCTGGGAGGAAAACACCAAGACGGCTGACAGAGGAGCATACTGTGCTCTATGAAGCTTGTCACCTTAATGGCTGATGACAGAGATAGATCAGGATGATACCGTAGATTACTTACTGGATTGCCATGATCGTTAACAGCCTTAATTAGAGTATAATATACTATACCTCAGCAGCAAGTGCGACTATTAGAAATAGAAATCAAGCTGGCAAGTGGGAAGACAGGCATCAAGCATACAGAAGTCCATGGCCCCTCAGATCTACACCGCAGGCTAATATGACCTTGGAAAGAACTCACTTAAGTATAAAACTCAGACTTGAGCTCCTAACACAGCCTGGGATTCCAGAGGCTCTCTTTTCCAGTTCTTGTCCCGTCTTTGAGTGGCACATCTTGGTGCCACTCCTTTTGCTTACCTTTATGTCCTTCAAGGGGAAGATCACTTTACATTTCTCCAAGTGCACTTCTCCTTATTTATTCCTTATAGTAACTATGGAAATGGTAGGGGCTCACCCTGTGCACAGAGGAAGTTGACATATAGTCATTGACTACAAGAAACTTGGAATCTAATCCCCAGTTCCTCTCTCTCTCTCTCTTTCTCTCCTACACACAGAGAGAGATGTGCATACTTTCATATATTCACATAGAACTACCTGAGCCCACATGCATATACCAACCCACACATACACACATTCATTCATACACATACACTCACATACACCTCAGCTATCATTTTGGTCACAGACTTCCCTTCCGTTTCCAACAGTCCCAAATAATTCTTCCCTGTTATGATGAGTAATTTCTCCTTAGCCAACTTTTACCAGTTTTTCAGTGACATAAAATGAAGAATTTGGCCATTTCCCATGGGTCCTCTGCCAAGGAACTTAATAAGAGAAAGAGCGGTAAGAATGCTGCTTCTCATGCTTGCCTCTGCCTTCACATTCTCAGTGGTAACACTGCTCTATATCCCAGTGCTCCTTAATAAAGGGACTCCTCCAACAAACCATTTTCCTACATTTAGGGGAATAAAGCAGAAGCATTCATATTTTGGGTCCCCATATCCGTTCCTCCTTGATCCTGCTCAAGAAGAAAAGCTAACCTGATTAGGCTGTGTCTCTGATGAGGCCATGGCGACTAGGGTAAGATCACTGAACACAAACATGATGGGTCCAAGTGGACTGCAGTCACCAGACCCCATTATCTGATGAGAAAACATCAGATAGACCAAACAGAAAGCATTCTAGAAACAGTTGGCCGGTGCTTTCCAGAGACAGGTCATGAAAAATAAGAGAAGACTGGAAACTCACTACAGACCAGAAGAGATGATAAAGATATGACCTCTGAATGCCACATGGCTGGAGCAGAGCTTGGGAGAGAAAAAGAAGAGCAGATAAACTCTGGGTAAAGTCAGTGCTTGGGTTCAGAGAATTGCACCAACACCCAGCCAACTCTCCACTCTGATGAGAGTATGAGAGACCCATAGGAAGCCAAGGGAAGCTGCAGGGAATCGAAGTTTGTACATCAAAAATTACCTCTAAATAGAATGCTTGTCTGAAAACAAGCAGGCCCGGATGATTAACACAAAGTGGCATACTACAGGTTCAGCGGGCTTTGTGAGACTGACAATCATGTAGGACAAGGGCGCACTGAGATCGCCTACATCTGAGCCTGGCCTGTGGGTGATAGCTCAGGGGAGGAATGTGCTGCAGAAGCGCACTTGCTGGTACTATTTCTTGGGCACATACATGCCAAATAACTGCAAGGTTACAGCCTTCCAAATCAATGGCATGTTAATAAATAGTTTGAGCATACACATACACAGATGGCAGAAAGAGCTTTATTCTAAGATCTGTGTAAAAATGAGTTAGCCTAGCAAAACAAATTAACATGTTGCATTTGAATATGTTGATATCTGGCATATAACCCATTGGCGTTGCATCTTTCTATTACATCTATAAAAATAGATTTTGACAGGAATCCAAATCACTTCTGCAGAGGGGAAGGATGTGGGTCCCAAAACAGGCAGTGGCTTCATGGTGCAATCCTTCAGTTTCCCAAGTCTACATCTGGACAAGCTTACACTAAGTCACACAGCAAGTCTGAAATGAAGACCCAAGCCTCCTGGCTTCCAGTCTGAGGCTCTTTTTATCACCAATGCTGCAAGGACAAGCCCAGAGCTGAGGCCATATAGCCAGGAATGGCCTGGCACATTATGACGAAACAGGGAAAGCCAGGCTGGCTGGGGTAGCCAAGAGCACTTAGTCCTGTGGCTCATGCAACTGGAAGAAGTCAGAAGCTCTAAAAAGAAATGTTGGGGGCTGGAGAGATAGCCTAGTGGTTAAGAGCGCCAATTGCTCTTACAGAGGACCCGGGTTTGATCCCCAGCACCCACATGGCGGCTGAGAACCGTCTGTAACTCCAATTCCAGGAGAACTCCAGTTCCAGGGGAATCCGACGCCCTCTTCTGACCTCCGCGGCATTGCACGACACGGGTGCACAAACCTCCATGCAGACAATACATTCACACACATAAATAAATAAATAAAATAAAAATAAAAATTCGAAAAAAAAAAAAAAAAAGAATGTTGGGCAGATGGCTCTATGAGGGGTCCATCACAGACCCAGGAGGATATTAGATGGGAGGCGGTGTGCAGCAGCTGCCAAGTGAATGGCCACCCACAAGAACACAGAAGAAAATTCCAGGCCTTTCCAGATGAGGGAGAGCAGAAGTGCAGGAGCAGAGCCCAGATGCTCCTTTCGTGGCCTTTGTCGAAGGCTGCTGTGTACTTTGAGGCAACAGGAAAGCGAAAACCATGATGGCTGTGTTCTCAAGGAAAATCACACTAAGGATATAGCTCTGTGGCAGAGTGTTCGCCTAATATACACCTAACATATACAAGGTCCTACATAGTTCAATAATAGGAGGAAAAAGAATCTCAACCCTCGGGAAAATCAGAGACCTTGACAGAATGGCCTGCTGTCAGAAGAGGACAATGAGGGACAAAGAGTCTGGCAGGAAATGACAATCTGAACTCTCTGAAAGCTGAATAATCCTCTGATCAATATTCCAGTCAATTCAAAACACCCTCTATAAAACAGGTATGATACACTAGGCAGAGGCAGGCAAATCCTACTTCCACCCAAGCTCTATTGCTTTTGTCCCAAGCCCCTCTGGGCAGAAGAGTCTCCAGTGCTCAGAACACCCAGCTCTCCAGTGCTCAGAGCACCCAGCTCTCCAGTGCTCAGAGCATCCAGCTCTCCAGTGCTCAGAGCATCCAACTCTCCAGTGCTCAGAGCACCCTGCTCTCCAGTGTTCACAGCATCCAGCTCTCCAGTGCTCAGAGCATCCAGCTCTCCAGTGCTCAGAGCACCCTGCTCTCCAATGCTCAGAGCACCCTGCTCTCCAGTGCGCAGAGCACCCTATCTCCAGTGCTCAGAGCACCCTTCTCCAGTGCTCAGAGCACCCTGCTCTCCAGTGCGCAGAGCACCACTCTCCAGTGCTCAGAGCACCACTCTCCAGTGCTCAGAGCACCCTTCTCCAGTGCTCAGAGCACCCTTCTCCAGTGCTCAGAGCACCCTGCTCTCCAGTGCTCAGAGCACCCAGCTCTCCAGTGCTCAGAGCACCCTGATCTCCAGTGCTCAGCCAGCTCTCAGCCAGCACCAGCTCTCCAGTGCTCAGAGCACCCTAGCTCTCCAGTGCTCAGAGCACCCAGCTCTCCAGTGCTCAGAGCACCCAGCTCTCCAGTGCTCAGAGCACCCAGCTCTCCAGTGCTCAGAGCACCCAGCTCTCCAGTGCTCAGAGCACCCTGAACTCCAGTGCTCAGAGCACCCTGTCTCCAGTGCTCAGAGCACCCTGTCTCCAGTGCTCAGAGCACCCTGTCTCCAGTGCTCAGAGCACCCTTCTCCAGTGCTCAGAGCACCCTGATCTCCAGTGCTCAGAGCACCCTGTCTCCAGTGCTCAGAGCACCCGTCTCCAGTGCTCAGAGCACCCTGTCTCCAGTGCTCAGAGCACCCTGTCTCCAGTGCTCAGAGCACACAGCTCTCCAGTGCTCAGAGCACCCTGATCTCCAGTGCTCAGAGCACCCTGTCTCCAGTGCTCAGAGCACCCTGTCTCCAGTGCTCAGAGCACACCTTCTCCAGTGCTCAGAGCACCCTGTCTCCAGTGCTCAGAGCACCCTGTCTCCAGTGCTCAGAGCACCCGCTCTCCAGTGCTCAGAGCACCCTGTCTCCAGTGCTCAGAGCACCCTGTCTCCAGTGCTCAGAGCACCCTGCTCTCCAGTGCTCAGAGCACACCTGTCTCCAGTGCTCAGAGCACCCTGCTCTCCAGTGCTCAGAGCACCCTGCTCTCCAGTGCTCAGAGCACCCAGCTCTCCAGTGCTCAGAGCACCCTGCTCTCCAGTGCTCAGAGCACCCTGCTCTCCAGTGCTCAGAGCACACAGCTCTCCAGTGCTCAGAGCACACAGCTCTCCAGTGCTCAGAGCACCCTGCTCTCCAGTGCTCAGAGCATCCAGCTCTCCAGTGCTCAGAGCATCCAGCTCTTGGAGTAGTAGGATGCTATGATGGGATCAGGATGTCCCCCAACATCTTAAATGTCAGAGACTTGGTTGATTGCAAGCCTGTGGCTCTACTGGGAAATGGTGGAAATTTTAGGAAGTTAGGTTATTTAGGGTATGTCTTGAAGGTTAGAGACCCTGGCCCCTCCCACCCACCCACCCTTTGCTCCTCAGCATCCATAAAGTACACAGTCTTCCTCCATCATGCACTCTTATCACCATGATGTGATGTGCTGTGCTATCACAGGTGCAAAGTAGCTCAGCAAAAGCCCATGGACTGACACCTCTGAAACCCTTAGCCAAAATATACCCTCTCTTTCTTTTAGATTGATTTGCTCAGGTATTCTATCACAGCAACAGAAAGCTGACCGATACTCAGGCCAACAGATGGAATGATCCAGGGTCACAGCTGGAACTTGAAGATTGGGGACCCAATTCTATTACTTTCTCAGCTAAATGACCTCATGCTAGTCTTTCATAGTCCTCACGGAATCATTTTCTCATCTTTTGAACAAAACAATTGCTTTCCAATTTTAATATAATACTTCACTTCCTTGTTTAAAGCTCTCTAGTGACTTCCCATTTCTTAAAATAGGACCTGAACTCCTGGCCATAGCTGGCAAATGGCCATAGGATCTGGTGGCTGCCTACCCTTTCCTCCTCCTGTCACTCAGCAACCTCAGAGGTCTTCTCCTTCCCCCCACCCCAAGCAGTAAAGAGCTGTGCTAGACCCTTAGCCCCTCAGATCTTTCCAGACTTTCCCTTCCTGCCTTTCACCCTCCTTCAAGGAATGCTGCATAAGCATCATGCAAATTTCAGTCTAGCTGAGTATTATTTGAGTATCTAAGATTATCTTGCTCACAGAACCTTGTGAGTTGTTTAATGCCTGTCTTTCCCTATTAGAAAGTTGGCAGCTTGCTTCATCTTCTAGGAGAGTGACCAGCACATAGTAGGTGCTTGGTACCCAGCTATCATATGGATGAGCAAATAGATCCTTCCCATACCTCACAGGTCTCTGAGTTTAGATTTTTCAGTGTTTTTTAAATGCATCCCAGAGGCTTTGTCAAGAAGCAGAGGCTTCGATGGGAAAACACTTCGCTGAGGCATCTCACAGAGCATCTCTTTTCTGCCTCATCTTCTCCAAATGTGTGACAGCACAGCGCTGAGATCTGTGAGCCACCCTGAGACCAGGCTGTTTCCCTCCCAGGACTGTCACATCCAGAATGTCTGGTTTTCAAGCCCACCCTGGTATTTTTCCTGTCCTTGTGTAAACTCTAACATTTGTGTCAGATGGTTCTTCTGCCTTAGGAATTCAGGACTTAGAAGGACATTGAAACTATAGCCCCAGGCTAAAAGAGATTTAGCATTTCATGCACTGAATGGAGAACTTGGACAGCACGGACAGACGGTTTTGCCATAGTCTCCTTGAGGTAGCCCTCGGAAGCAACCTTCACACACAAATTGTCAGAGTTTTAAGTTGTGGGTAGTTATGACTTAGGACCCTGGTTCTATAGTCTTTCCCCGGATTCTAAAGAACGAAAGATTTTTCCTTAAGAATAAAGTAGGAGACTTGTCCAACCAAGTTTCAAGATTTATTACATAAATCCCTATCCTTGATGTAGAAGTGGCATTTAAGGTCCCTGGGGAGCAGATAAATTTATAATACATGGTGTTAAGACAACTGGCTACCCACCAAAGGAAGGAGAGAAAGCAGGAAACATGTGACAAGTGAAAATCAATGCCAGGTGCAATGGGGACTGAAATAGAAGAGGCAAACTTGAAAAGCTTCAGAAGATAGAATGGACATATTTTTATTAAACCAGAGTAAGCAACAGAATCATACACAAACACATAAAGAAAATATTGACTACTTTATTGTGTATATATGTACATACATGGTATGGGGTGTCTATGTATGTGCATATATGTGTTCATATGCACATGTACATGTGGTGCAGTTTGGAAGCCTCATGTTTGGGTGCCTTCCTTGGGAGATGGCCACCTAGTTTTTCTGAGACTCATGAATTAGGGCAGTCTGGCTGGCCAGCAACCCCCAGGCATCTGCTGCCTCTGCCTCCCCTGAGTAGACTTATGAGCACATGTGCACCGTGATTTTTTTCATTCTTTTTCTTTTCTTTTCCTTCCTTTCTTTCATTTTTTTTATCTTTTTGAGACATGGTCTCTCTGTACCCCAAGCTGGCCTGGAATGCACTATGTAGACAAGGCTGGCTTTGAACTCATAGAGACCTGCCTACCTCTGCCTCCCAAGTGATAGGATTAAAGGCCTGTGCCACCACACCTGGCTTTTTTTCTCTTTCTTTTTTTAGTTTTTATTGAGCACATTTCATACAACATTTTTTAATCTAATTTAGACTCATTCCCCCATCCATACCCACCCCTTATACCCCCTCTCCCCCCATCAGAGCTCATGGACTCTGTCATACACAAGTCCTGTCTTGCATCTTTTTCTCAGTCTTTTATGACCTTTTCAGTGCACAGGTTTACTGTTTTGGTCAGTTCTTTGAATAGGTTTTGGTTTACTTTCAGATTTTGTAATTTTGACTTATGTGTGGAGTGTATATATGCATATTTTGGAATAATATAAAATCAAATGGGAACAAAAAAAAGAGAGAGAAAAACCTATTCTTTCTTTTTTTTTAAATGTGGGTTCCTGCTGGGGATGGTGGTGCACATCTTTAATCCTAGCACTTGGGAGGCAGAGGCAGGCGAATCTTTGTGAGTTCAAGGCCAGCCTGGTCTACAGAGTGAGTTCCAGGACAGCTGGGGCTACAGGTACACCCTGTCTCTAAAAGACCAAATAAATAAATAAATAAATAAATAAATAAATAAATAAATAAATAAATGTGTGCTCCTGGGATTGAACTCAGCTCCTCATGCTTATATGACAAGCATTTTACCAACTGAATTCTCTCCTTAGCCCTGAAAATAATGACTACTTTAAACACTGGAGCTCTGTGCAAAAGAATGAAAAGAAATCAGAGTTATCAAAAGATATCATTAGATAAGTAAATAGCAACTGGGGTAAACATAGGAGGCATGTTTAATTAGCAAAGGATTAATGTCTAAAATAGAAATAATTCTTATAAGTCAATTTAGAAAATGCTTAAACTCACTAGAAAAAAAAGAATAAAGACTAAACAGGAAGTGTTATTAAAAAGGAACCGTGAAACTCAAAACACACATGAAAAGATGGTCAATTTTACCAGCAATTGTGAGATTATAAATTCTGAAGGAGATGCCTCGTGATACCAGATTAGCAAAGACTGAGAAACCTGAGAACAGCTGGTGCAGATGTGCAGCCATTGAAACTCTGCTTTCAGTGGGTACAAGTGAATTCAGTTATTTTTTCAAGATTTATTTTTATTTATGTATATGTATCTACCTATGTACCTTCAGGTACCCATAGAGGCCAGAAGAGAGTGTCAGATCGCCTGGAGTTGAGGTTACTGGGAGTTGAGCTACCCAACATGAATTCTGGGAACCAAAGTCTGGTCCTCTGCAAGAGCATCAAGTAATCCATCTCTCCAGCCCCAATTATTTTTTAAACAATACTTTATGTATAGCTAAGCAATTTATATATTAAATATAACTATAGTGGAATTATTCAATATAGTTTTTTTTATAATTTTTTTTATTTAATTTTATTTATTTCTGTATGTGTATCAATGTACTGTCTGCATGCAGGTCTGTGCACCCGTGTCGTGCAATGCCGCGGAGGTCAGAAGAGGGTCTTGGATTCCCCTGGAGCTGGAGTTCTCCTGGAATTGGAGTTTCAGACGGCTCTCGGCCGCCATGTGGGTGCTGGGGATCGAACCCGGGTCCTCTGTAAGAGCGGTCGGCGCTCTTAACCGCTAGGCCATCTCTCCAGCCCATCAATATAGTTTTAAGGAGAAGAAAAGATGGAAGAGAATTTTCAGGTTACAAACCCCTCCCCTAGAACATTTTTTAAATCACTTTTGCTAAACGAGTCAATAAAATAAATTATTTAGTGATTAGTCATGCCTAATTCCTACTGCATTAATGGTCAATGGAATTTTAAAAAGAATTAATTCAGCTATTTGGTTATCTTGAAAAACAAATGGAAGCATATTGAAAGTTAAAATTGTACCTGCCGTAGGCCAAAATTCTTACATGTGACTAAGAGCTGAAAGAGGTCCCTATCACATTGTTCTCAAAAGCTTGAAACAAGCAAATGGCCAACAACAGAAAAAAGCAAATGCATAGACTCAGCCACATTTATAAAATGGAATACTAGATAGTGAAAATGAATATAATATAGCCATTCACAGCCACAAGGATGATCTTAGAAACTTATGTTGAAAAAAAAAGCAAACCTCCATGAATGATGATCAATATGTCTTTTTTACACTCAAAGACAAGAAGAATGAAACAGCATACTGTTTAATGCTACACAGAGTTGAGAAGTGAAGCTATATTTTCCCAAGTCCAGGGAATAATAAACACAAAACAGTAGTTAGCTTTTTTTTTGTTCATTGTGGATCATTGAACCCAGGTCCTCACACATGCTAGGCAAACATTCTACACCGAGCTTCATCCCCAGTCCAATAGTAGTTATCAACATACCCAGAGAGCCAGTGTATTTGGGAGAAGGTAGTGAGACCCGGGAGCAGAAATGCTGTTCCTTCATATTCATTCTTCATATATTAATTTTTGCTAAAACATTTAATACATGTTGCATCTATATAATATATGCAATGAGATAGTTGTATACTAGAGTAATGAAGCACACTGGTGTGATCCCTACCTAAATTAAGAGCCAGAGTTTACCAACATGGTGGACACTGATACTGCCTGAATTGTTCACTCAATTCTTTGAGGATTCTGCTCCCGGGTCTCACTACCTTCTCTCAAATACACTGGCTCTCTGGGTATGTTGAGGCTGAGTAAGGCCAGATAAGTTGGCATGGTAACTCATTATTGTTTATTTATTCAACAAAAACTATGGAGCACATGTGCCCCATGCATGCACATGGTGACATGCTTGCCCTGGCAATTGGTCACAGAGCAGGTTCCCTGGGGATTGGTCACAGAACAGGTCAAACTCAGCCTCTGCACTTACAGACTCTAGGAGTCTAGAGACTGACCTGAGGTTTAGAGATTTGAGGGGCCCCCAATTCTATTCATTTCTGGCAAGAAATCTCTATTTTCTTCTCCTCTGTGCTAATGTCTCTGAGAAAAGACAGTGGAAAAGGATGAGAAGATCTTTAACCCAATCTTCTTTGGGGGCCAGAATCATCTTCCCAAACACTTTGCAGTGATAATTTCCTTGGCCACCAAACTCTCCCCCAGGCACTAAGGCCCAAAACACTTTCTATAAAGCTGGCTTAGGTCATCTTCTTGGAACACAGCAGTTGGAAAGTGAATGCTGACGCCATAGTTGAAATATGGATTAAATGGTGTGGAGCTGTGGTTAATTTCTTTGAAGCAGCATGTGGCATGTGGCATGTGGCATGTGGCATGTGTGCAGCCCTTTTGTTCCCATGACAGAGAAATGGAGACTGATGGCTTCACAGTACTTTCACAGTTCTTCCTTCCACTGTCCTGGGGGGGGGGGTTGCTGCTCTCTAACGACTGTGACCACTGGGAGCCGTGCTCGCTCCCTGTCAGCTCTGCTCTGTTACCTCAGCCTTGGAGGAGAGATCCCTCTTCCACTCCCTTCTTTGCCTAGAAATATCCATTTTCTTCCCCCACTGAGACTCAAAGGTTAACACTCACTAGAAAAGCTTGCTGTCTTTTTGTTCCTACCTCTAAGTAAACACCCATTAATCTAGAAAGGGAGTGGAGAGCAAAGCTCTCCCTTTGGATGCAAAACTAGTACTAAATAAGGCTAAGGAAGAGCTGAAGTGCTGGTCTTCCTGAGAAAGGGGTGTTTGAGGATTACAAAAGGAGATAGAAAGTTCCAGAAATGCTTCTGGCAATGAGGGTCTGATGTGATGGTTAGTGTTAATTGTCAACATCACAAAAATCTAAAATCACCCAGGAAATGGGTCTTTGGGCATGCCTGTGGTCAATTATCTTGATTTTTTTGATTAAGATGGGAAGTCATGCCCACTGTGAGTGGTACCATTCCTTAGATGGGATCCTGAACTGTATAAGAGGACACAGGGGGCTCAGCAGCACTGTGAATTCATCCCTCTCTCCTTCCTGACTGTGGATATAGGGAAACCAGCTGATTCAGGTTCCCACAGCCTTGACTTCTGTACCCTGACAGACTGTACCCTTGAACTGTGAACTGAAATAAACCCTTTCTCCCTTGAGTTGGTTTTTATCAGAGTACATAATTATAGCAACAAGAGAAGAAACTAACACAGGTAGAAAGTTCTGGAAAACTACAAAGAAGAACCCAGGAGAGAAGAGCATGGGGTAACCTTCCCTCTCTTGTGCTGTCCTAAAGGACTTTCTATGACAAAAAAAAGAGAATGCTCCACATCATTCTGTTCAAGGTGATAGCTATGAGTGACATGTGTCTCCTAAGCACTGGAAATGCAGCTGACCAGAATATTCTTCTTTCCTATATCCCAGGAGGTTATATAAATAAAACCACCAAATGTGTGATTTATAATAAGTAAGTGAGAGTAGATTAGTCAAATAAAGAATGATGTGTACTTAGGGTGGATAGTATATAAACATTATACCATGTTTTCAAAAATCAATACATAAAGTGAAAAATAAGGTTGAAAATTTCATGGAGGTACACAGACTATATAGACATAGAAAATGTTCAAATGAAGCATAATAAAATATCAACAGAAGTCATTTCTGGGTGGCAAAATTTTGACTATTTTTACTTCCCTTTCTATAAACTTTTCCAAACTTTTAGAGTTTTTATTCTATACTAAAAATGACTTATTTAAACGATTTTCTAAAGAACTTTAATATAAAACTGTACCTTATTAAAAAGCAAAAAAGCAGGATGTGGTATCACGCGTTCTGTCCTAACTATATAAACCATATGTGGGAAAAAAGTATCGGAGTAGCTGCAGTGGTGATGAAGATATATATCTTTCTACTGTATCACTCTTTTTCACAGCCATCTTTTCTGAACTTATACATGCATTATTTTCTAAAATAGAAGAAAATAGGAAGAAAATTAATGCCCATGAATGAGACCCCAGACCCCAGTATTGGAACAAGTTTCTTCAGGCACTTTCCCCAACCTTGGCTGCATATGAGCCTCAACCCCCTGATAGACAGACAGACAGACAGACAGACAGACACACACACACACACACACACACACACACACACACACACATACCTGTCTAATGGAGCCAGATCAGGTCTCGTCCAGTGGTTTTTTGAGCCTTGTAGCCTTTCCCCTGTCCCAGTGGACAGCCACTCTCTCACCTTTTGAGGTCTGTCATTTATCCTGTGTTCCTCTCCCACTCCATTACTTCAGCAATGCATTGAATAAGATCAATAAATTGATCTTCTCCCTTGCATCGTCTTCCATTTTCACATGATCTGGATGCCACCTGACATGCTATCAGGAAACAAAGCAGAAAGTACACTTCCTCAGGAAGCCATGCTACCTGGCCCTCTAGCCGTACTTCTAACAATTGCAAGATCTTGGCACTTCTTGCTCTCAGCTTCGCAGGTCTCATCTCCTCTCTGGCTCACAGGTATCTGCACTGGGTTCCTCTTGCCCACTTCCTCTCCTTACCCATTACCAGCCTCTCACCCAGGGCCAGCCAAGGCACAGACTGAAGCAGTACTGCCCTGTCCTAGAAGAACAGAAAGCAATGGCAGCTGGTTGAACAACTTCCATGATGCACCCTGGGAGTGTTAGCTTAAGAAAGGAGGATCTCAAATAGACACACCTCAGTAGAAAGCTTCAACACCTCGCCAGACCTCCTCTGCAGCTAAGTTGTACACAATAGGCAGAACCTTGGAAATTATAGACTTACATTTGCTGTTGTGACAGTTACCCAGAGTAATTCACAATACTGTTAGGGTGTGCATCTGAATTGTGTTGTACGGTTGACAAGGTCAAACAAAAGAGGGTATGCCAACTATGAAATGTTTACTTAGAAGGGAAACTGAGGCACATGGAGATGAAGGAAGTGGTCCAGAATGCCAAAGTCAGATTTCAGATGCAGAGAGAAGTTGTCTTAGTGTATTTTGTGTTGTTATAATAATGCTAAAAAACAAAACAAAACACGAGGTTAGGCCCACAACTGGTCAGACACAGAGAATAAACGTCTGAGACCAGTCCTCGGTGACACATCTACAGCTGAACCTCTACACCTAAGGCTTATGGAACATAGAGGAACAAGGGTAGAGAGAAAACTTGTGCAACTCTGAACTCTCACCAGTGAAGCTTCCTTATAGAACAGAGTGAGATGCACACAGAAGACCACAACTGGCCAAGGTTTAAAGAATAAGAGTCTGCAGAGTGTGTGTTCTTAGGTAGGACTCCTATATTAAACCTCAGCTACCCACAGCTCAGGGACCATTGTGCAATGGGTTGGGGGTAGAAATAGTGTAAGAGCCAAGGCTGGTTCATGAACATAGGGAAGCAGATGCTTTCAGGGCACTGGAAGCTTACACATAGGAACTTGTGGCAATGGTGGCATCGAGCACAGGACCCAGGCCAACTCAACCAGACAAGGGCCCAGAGTGGTGAGAGAAATGGGTGATGGGCTGGCCCTAGTCTGGGACCTATTGGAGACTGATTACTACTGGGGAAGAGAGAGTAGGCCTTACTTAACAATTTTTAGATAGGCTGAGTAGACTCCAGTGGATGAATTTGCCCTGAAGGACATCTGGCTACAAATCCTTGGCTGGATGGGACTTAACATGGATGGTGGAGTCCACGAGGTCCAGCAGGGGAGGGCATGGATGGGGGAGGGGTCTAAATTTTATCAAGAACTATTGCACGAGCCAGGCATGGTGGCGCACACCTTTTATCCTAGCACTTGGAGGCAGAGGCAGGTGGATCTCTGTGAGTTCAAGGCCAGCCTGATCTTCATAGTCAGTTATAGGACAGATGCTGCTATGGGGGAGACCCTGTCTCAAAAAGACAAAAATAAAATAAATAAACTTTTGCATGAAAAATACAAAAGCTCAATAAAAATTTTGAAAACACTGAGGTTGGGATAAAGAGGGCAGCTGGAGAAATGGCTCGGTGGTGAAGAGCACTGGCTGCTCTCTCAGGGGCGCTGGGGTCAGTTCCCAGCCCTTATATGGTGGCTAACAACTGTCCATAACTCTAGTTCCAGGGGATCCAACACTCTCTTTTGTCCTCCTTTGGAACTGCACACACATGGTACATTTATAAGTGTACAAAACACTCATATGCATAAAATAAATATAAATGTATAAACTATTTAAAAGCCAAGTTTGGTATTTTGTATGAAAAAAGAGGTTTATTTAGCTCAGTTTTAGAAGCTGGAAGTCCATGATCAAGTGGCCCCAGCTGTTCAGTCTTTGGTGAGGTGCTCTGGCTGCATCATAATATGTTCAGTCTTAGGCTGGGCATGGTGGCTCATGCCTTTAATCCTAGCACTTGGGAGGCAGAGGCAGGGGGATCTTTGTGAGTTCAAGGCTAGCCTGGTCTACAGAGTGAGTTCCAGGACAGCTGGAGCTACATGGAGACCCTGTCTTGAAAAGACCAAAAAAAAAAAAAAAAAACCATGTTCAGTCTTTGGCGAGGTGTTCTGGCTGTGTTATACCATGTCCAGTCTTTGGTGAGGTGCTCTGGCTGTGTTATAACATGTCCAGTCTTTGGCGAGGTGCTCTGGCTGTGTTATAACATGTCCAGTCTTTGGCGAGTGCTCTGGCTGCTGTTTATAACATTCCAGTCTGCGAGTGCTCTGGCTGTTTAACGCGTCTGGTGAGGCTCTGGCTGTTAAACATGTCCAGTCTGTATCGATCTAACATGGAAGTAAATCATAAAGTACCTGACCACATCTGAACAGGACCTGCAATGGCTTTGTCTGAGGTGCTAATCTAGTCCTGCAAGAGCCCGAACTCCCACGAAAGATCATAGGCCCACACCCATGAGGGTAAAAAAAAAAATGTATTAGCATCTCTTCCCTGATGCCTTCCAAACTAGGCTTGCTCTAACTCCTTAAGGTTTATCATCTCCACACTGCTATCCTGGGGACCCAGTTTCCAGCGTATGTGACCTTTGGGGCAGCAAACATATCGAACCACACAAGGAGCACTAAGTCATGGTAGGGAAGTGAGGTGGGGGCCTTCTGTTCTTAGATGTCATTCTCTTACTACAGATGTTTCAGCTGACTGCCCCCCACCATTTGAAACATACACAGCACGCATGATTTATTATTGCCCTAATGACATAGCACTTACCATAGCCAGTCATTTGTATCTTATTGGAATATTACTCCCTGGGCCCTAGTCACCTATCTTGGACCATCGAAGGAAGACTCAAAGGCAACCCTGTCTTGGCAGATGTGTGAATGTCCAGGTGAACCCATCTTCACTACCATTCAGGTTCCCTTCCTTCTTACTCCCATCTGCCTCCTTTCACCCCGTATTCCTCTCCTTAACCCTTTTACCTAAGCTTTTCATTGGCCCATGATTCTGTGTATGTGTGAAATATATTTAAGGAGAGAATAAATTATACTCTGGGCTCAAAGCAATTTACTTGTCCAAGGAGCAGACCCAGCTGGCTTCTAGAGACTCTTCACGTCTCTCAAGAATGGTACACAACCTCCTTTGGCTTGAGGCAAGTCTCTTATTTTCCGTCGGTCACTCGTACGCCTTATTCATCCATCTCTCGCTTCCTCTCTCTGTCTCTCTTCTTTTTTTTTTTTTTTTTTTTTTTTTTTTTTTCTCCCTCTCTCTCTCTCCCAAATCACTCCCTCAGCTCCTCTCGCTCCCTCTATCGCTCCCTCTCCTCCTCTCCATCGCTCACTCTCGCCCACTACATTCTGAATCTCTCTCTCTCTCTCATTCCTTAATGCTTGGCTCACCAGTCAAGCAGTAGGTGTGGAGTGTGGAGGAAAGGGAACAGATGGAAGACAAGGCGCATGGAGGAGGGTGAGTCAGGAAGGAGAAACGGCGAAGAAGCAGGAAGAGACTTGTGAGAGACATTTGTTGAGAATCATTTCAGGCACCAAGTGCAGCTTTGCCAATGGCTGATGGTGGAAATACTGTCATTACAAAGTCATTCCTATAGCACAAATCTACTAAAACACAAATGTCTCGGTAACATGTTGAAAAGAAGCTGGTGTATAACAACTACAAAAGTTCTTCTGGGAAGGTTCGAAATGGACGAGAAGAGCAGGTGCTGTGATCAAGGAGGGGCTTCCAGCGGGCTGGGGCACCCAGGGCTCCACATCTGCCCGCCAGTTCCAACGGGTCCAGCTCTCCCACTTCGTTCGCCTTTGCTTTGCTCCAGTTTCTGCTTTTCCTTTTCCTCCTCTCCTGCTCCGTCTTTCTCCCTTTCTACAGAGTTCCTCCCCTGATTCCAGCCAGGATGCCTAAAATCTCCTAACTTGCTGCATAAATTCATAGGATGTGTATCCCAGCCAAGGACAGTCTGCAGTCCAGTAGATTTTGTTTTCCTTTCCTCCTTCCTTCTTTTCCTTCCTCCTTCACTCGTTCCTCTTTCCCTTAATATTTATTAAACATAATTTGTGCATCAGGCACTGGAAGTTATAAAGACAAACAATAAACTAAGCCAGCATTCTCCTTCATTCAAAATACACGGGAAAAGCTAAGCCAAAGCTTAGCAAGAAAGAAGTATGGATTGTTTTAGCTCATTGCTATGGGTTAGATAAATGCCCACCAAAGGTCCCCATCTTCAAAGCTTGATCTGCAAACTGTAGCCCTATTGGAAGATGATAGAACCTCTAAAAAAATGTGAATTGATTAGAAAGCTTCTAGTCATTTGAGTGCATGCCCTTGAAGGGTATACTGGAAGTATGGCCTTTCCTCTTTCTCTCTTTTTGTGTCCCAATAACCACAAGGTCTCTACAACATGCTCCTGCTATGACATACTGGCTCACCACAGGCCCAGAGGCAACAGGCCCAGTCAGCCATGGGTTGAAACCACCAAAACTCTGAGCCAAAATCAACCTTGGAATGTTGACTGACACACACAGACATCCTTGACTCTTCTGTTTCTTATCCTCAGTGGACTGCAAGCAATTACATGCAGTGTTTCTAGCAACAAAATAAGAATATTAATCAAATAGAAAATCCTTATTTTCCCCCTCACAACCTTGAAGAAGCATATATTCCTTTGCTACAGACGCATATTTATTTATTTGCATCCCATTAGGATTGTGCAGAAAAACCAAGAGGTATTATTAATATATCAGTGAACGTTGTTTCAAAATCCGAAGAATGTCTATTTTGTATATTAATGTTTTGGCAAACTTATCTTAGAAATTGTATTACAATATCATGTTTTAAAGTAAACTCAATTCATTATTCTAATATAATATAATAGAGTACTTAGGTACATATGTGGTTTTTGTTTTTCTCTAGCTCAAAAATTTTAAAAAGAGTTTTCAATAACACTCAGAAGAAAAGATTGCTTTTTATCCCCTACAACCTCCATTGTCTAATAATTATTGTGTTGCTCAAAGCATGATTTACACCAAGGACTTATGGGTGTTTTGAGGGAAAGCAGGTTGTATTGGAAAGAACACTAAACTGAAAGTCTTGAAGTCTGGATTCTTATGCCAATGTTGCTATTGACGAATCCCACATCTCTTCTTTGTTAAAGCTCTTTGGTAGCCAGCACTAGGCAGCAACCTATAGTAAAGACACTGAACTGTCCTATGAAAGTGAAGAAAAATTTAGACATCCATGACAAGAAGGCAAGAAAGTGTGGCTCCAGCACTCAGCCTAAGGAGAACGTGGCCCACTTCCCCTAACCTCAAGGACTTTCAGGACCTGCATCTCTGTTGGAATGTCAAACTCCTGACAAAGAGATCTATGTGCTCAGCTTGAAAGCAGTGTATTACTTAGCTTTCACATCACTGTGACCAAAATACCTGAAAAAAAATTAAAGGAATAAACTTTTATTTTGACCCACAGCTCCTAAGGGTTCAATCTGTGGTAGGCTGGCTTCACTACTTTGGGCCTGGGACAAGAGTGACGATGGTGACCCAAGTTGCTTCACCTTGTGGTAGATAGGAAGCAAAGAGAGCCAGAGAGGAGGAGGGCATGGACAAGATACCCCCACAGGCCCAACCCACCCCAGAACCTGTCCCCAGATAGTGCCACCATCTGGGCACCAGATATTCAATGCTGAACCTGTCAGGCAATATTTCATATTCAAACTGTAATACCAGGAGAGACAGTCAGCTGCCACTGGGCTCTAAATGAGGAGGAACCCGTGGGGTAGATTGACAATTCAGTCAAGGCCCTGCAGTCTTCTCCTATGCCACATCCATCCTCAAAAAAGAGGGATATTGGGGCTGGAGAGATGGCTCATTGGTTAAGAACGCCAACTGCTCTTGCAGAGGACCTGGGTTCCATTCCTAGCATCCACATGGTGGTTAAGAACAGTCTTTAACTCCAGTTCCAGGGGAATCTGACACCTTCTTTTGACCTCCCTGGCATTGCATGACACAGGTGCACCAACCTACATGCAGACAGTACACTCATATGCATAAAAAATAATAAATAAATAAATAATTTCTTTAAAAAGGGGGGGATATAAACAGATCTGGGGGGCTAACTCCAAAAGACCTTGGCCAGTGTCCTCAGGCAAGTTACTCAATTCTTGATTCCTTTTAAATCAGAAGTTGGCCAGGTTATTGCTAAAGTGGCTTCTAGGTGCTGCTTCATCTGTGTGTAAGTGTACATTTCTCTGTGTGGATGTGTGTGCAGGTGCATGTAGAAGCCAGAGGTCAACCTCGGGTCTTAGTCTTCAGGCACCATCCATCCTGGTTTTTTGTTGTTTTTTTTTGAGACGGCATCTCGCCGATCTGTAGCTCACTCATTAGGCTAGGCTGGCTGGCCAGCAAGCCCCAGGTACATGTGCATGCACGAGTGTACGCATATGGAAGCCAAAGGTCAATCTCAGGTGTTGTTTCCCAGGAGGCTTCCACCTTGCTTTATCAACTAAGCTGGCTGGCTGGTAAGCCCCAAGGATCCAATTGTCTCTGGATCTCTGGTGCTGGGAGCATAAGTACCGACAAGCACACGCACCTTTTGCATGAGGTTTGATGAGAGAACTCAGGTCCTCACGCTTGCATGGCAACCACATCAATAACTAAGCCACAGCTCCTCTCTCTCTCTCTAGCTTCTTGATCCTGTGCCTAATGGTTTTTAATTCCTCTTTTTTTTTTTTTTAATTTATTTTCGGTATGTGTATCAATGTACTGTCTGCATGCAGGTTTGTGCACCCGTGTCGTGCAATGCCGCGGAGGTCAGAAGAGGGTCTAGGATTCCCCTGGAACTGGAGTTCTCCTGGAATTGGAGTTTCAGACGGCTCTCGGCCGCCATGTGGGTGCTGGGGATCGAACCCGGGTCCTCTGTAAGAGCAGTCGGCGCTCTTAACCGCTAGGCCATCTCTCCAGCCCCTGGTTTTTAATTCCTCTTAACAGTAGTATTAAGAATCTCTGGGTAACTCAGTATTTCCAAAAGTGTAACAGAGAAAATAGTTCATTGGAGATAAATTTGCTCAGATATATTAAAACATCATGTTTTGTATTATAACCCAGAATTGTTTCAACCCAGTAGAAGAGCAGTGGTCAGAGACTGATCAAAGCTCTGACTGGCAGTTAATGTTGATTAATATAAGGTAGAGACATAATCATTATTTAACCAATATAACTTGATTGAAAAAAAGTCTTATGAGATTCCTTAGTGAAAAACATTGGCATCCTTAAGCTAGGTTATGAAAGAAAGCTCAATTTATCTGTGGGAAGTTATAATAAGTTTTTTTCACATAAACTTACAGATACCTGATGAGCATTGGGGGAAATAAGGAATTTGCGGCTGCCTCTCCTGAGCTCCCAGAACAACAACCCCATATGCATTAATGTCAATATCCAAAGTGAATGCCTAGCTCAGAAGGCATTTGATGGAAGAATGTTCCATTTCGTCTCAGCAATGCTGCCTCTCTCTCTCTCTCTCTCTCTCTCTCTCTCTCTCTCTCTCTCTCTCTCAAGATCCACCTGCCTTTGCCTCCCCAGTGCTGGGATTAAAGGCAGCAGCACCACACCTGGCTCAAACTTGCCCTCTTTTAAAGAACTCAGAAGAACCTGAAATGAGATGGGCCTGCATTCCATTTTCTTATCATATGGGATAATTAACAATGAGAGCATGATTAAATGACAAAGAACCTTCATCTACTCCTATGTCTTAAATACCCTGGGTTAATTTTAATCTGCAAAGCTCCTGTGCAAAGTTCATGAGCAGGAGGCTCAGATTCTAACGGGCCTATAGCTAGAGTGCTCTTTCTGTGAGCTCTGTGTGGTGGATCTGCTCATCCCTCCCTCAGAGCATTTATTTCACCCTCCATGGCCCGAGTCTTAGGATGAGGCTAAGTTTTCTTTCTAGTTCCAAGTTCCTTGGTTTCAAAGCTGGCACACATTGCCTGAGCTCCCCCTACGTGCCAGACACTAGGTGAGGGACTTATTAATATAAAGTGTCCTTTAATCCTCAACATCAACACCAAATCATTCTCATCTAAATTTATAAAAGAAGAATCTGTTATGGGTTGAATATAAAATGCCACCCACGGGCTTATAAATCTGAATACTTGGTCCTCAGCCAATAGCACTATTTTTGTGAAACCTTTGAGAAATAGCACCTTGTTGCTAAAGCAGGCCGCTGGGGATGGGCTTTGAGGATTTACAGGTCTGCCCTGAGTGAGGGCTGATCTTGGCTGTCAACTTGACTGGATCCTGAATTAACTAAAATGTGACAGACTTCCTTGATGAGATTATTTGAAGCCGGAAGACCAACCCTCAACGTGGGTGCCCTTTCTGATGGCAGCCCATATAAAAGGACAGGGCGAAGAGAGATGCTGCTTTTGTCCTGCTTGCCTTCACTCTCACTAGCAAGTTGATCGGCCTTGTTGCTGTGGCATTCATTTGCCAATATTAGATCCAGTTTCCTCAGAATCCGATGTAGACTGAAGACCAGCAGATCTCCAGGAATCCCCGGGCCTTCAGCACCACACTGGGACTCCTGAGACATCCAGCCTTGTGGAACGAGTAGCTGAGGAGTCTCAGCCTCTCCGGTGTGGTGCAGCCATTGTTAGACTAATCAGACTCTGTCCTGTGAGCCAATCTAATAAATCCCCTTTAATATATAATATATACTCATCTTGCATAAAAATGTTAATGAATTTTGGTGTGTTTCATACATAACATCTCAGTCTTAATCGCCTTTCTACCCCCTTCTCCAGTGGCCCCTCCCACAGTCCCCGCTGGAATTCATGCAATCTGTCATTTGTGTTAAGGCCCTATTGTGCCAAATTAATCTCCCTAGCCATTCCTCGGTGCAAGTTCACCCACCGAGCTCTAGTCAGCCTACCCAGACTATCTTGCTTTAAGAAGACCAGTTCTTCCTCACCCATGGGTAATCAGCTGCCAATATTTCCTCAGCTAAGATTGGGTTCTGCTGCCCATTGCCCCAGTTCCATGCTGGGTTTTTGTCTGGTTGAGTCTGCACAGTTCCTGTGTGTGTTGACACCATTGCTGTAAGTTCATATGAACAGGGTCCCAGGAGCTTGTAGGATTCTATTTCCATAAGGTCTGGCATCACCTCCCTGGCTCTTCCAATCTCTTCCACAATGGTCCCTGAGCCCTGGGTGAGTGAAGCTTAATATAGGAGTCCTGTCCGAAGACCCACACTTTGCCAACTCCTAATCTCCATGGTTTGGCCATTTATGACCTTTTGAGTTGCATGCGGGAGCTTCTTTTGGAGAACCCTGACTTTAGACTCTGGTTCTGCCTCAAGCTCTCTCTGCTTCTTGGTTGGCTCATTGTGAAGAACTGTATGTGAGCATCCTCTGCCATGGACCAAACCTCTGTTGCCTCTGCATCACTACCACCCATAGTGGATGGCGCTCAATGAAGTATGAGCTCAAACCACTTCTTCTCTTAAATTGTTTCTCTCAGGTATTTTGGCCACCATCATAAGAAAAGTACCTGATGCACTGATACAGGGGGAAGCCAGGTTAGGAAAGAACAGTCAGGGGTTATCTCCAAAGGCTCTGCATGCCTGGCACACACAAGCACTGGATGCTTCCCACAGACCCTTCCTCCAACTGCTCCAACCCAGCCTGAGCAGACGCTTGCATGTGCAGTTCTTTTCATCTCTCTCCCGACATCATCCCTAATCACCTAAGTTACTTGTTTCTAAATTGCCTGCAATCCGATTTCATCTTCCTAGAACTGAAGAGATGAGTCAATGTACCTTCCAGGTGCAGGTTCCTTAGGGACCCCAGAACAAGGAGGTAAGCTTGTTTCATGGACTTCCCCCAGGAAGACCTCCACAGAGGAGGAAGACCTCCACAGAGGAGTAGATTCCTGAATGGTGTTGCCCCAAAGGCAAAAAATGGGACTAAAGGACTAAGGCTAGCCTGCATCCTGGTGGCGTTAACTACCTGGCAAATGACAGGGTTTAGAACTATAATCTAGGGGCAAAGTTTGAAGAAATTGGAATCTACTTGCCTAAACCCAATAAAACTGAGAAATATTGGAAGACCTTTCTCCATGGAACTCAGGTTTTTATGTGGCTTGTCAGCAAGGTATTCCAAGACTTTGCTCCAGTTTATCTTTAAAGAATATTTGTGTAGCAAACAGGCCTAGACGATAGTGAAGGGGCCCATGCAGGAGTCATATTAGTGTTTACTGCCCATTATAAAAGATTCAAGCTCCCCATACCCAGGAATCCTTTCCTACAATGGAATTCATTGTTGGGGGCATAGGTATCATCTGGTTATTTTCAGTCCCTCGTGTGGGACTCTGCTATTGAATTTTGTTAGTAGGAAAGTCTTTTATCACTGATCCATGAATCACATGCCTTCCACCAACTTGAAACAGCAACAGGCTATTTTTAGGTTATAAGTCAAATAAAATGTAGATCCTTCACAGTCTTTGACATTAACAGATTGCCAACAAGTTTCAATGAAAAAAAATTGTATATCCTCAAAAAAAAAAAAAAAGATTAGTAAACTTTATTCCTCCCTTCATGAGAATTCAAGAAATTTTTCTTAAAATATAGAGAATTGAGGATCCAGGCTTTTAGAATATTAAACTTGTTAATACATGTTCGACTTATCTAGGCAAATTTAGTATCTCCTATCCTAGAAGACTTTAAAGGGTCATACAGGTACTGTTCGCATAATATAGAAAAATGAGAAGACAAAGCAGACACTCAGAAGGCCGTTGTAAGACTGCACTGTCTTAACGGCAACTCTAGCATGCACGGGCTCCTAGCTTGGCTCTTGTTACACATGAAATATACACAGCACATGGCATTTTCTTCGATGTATTATTTTGAAATTGGTCAACCCTAGAGTAGATCTCCATGACCCCCATGATCAGTAAGCACCCCAAAACAGGACTTGATAGGAAACAAATTCTATCACTGTAGCCGTAGTCCTGCCTGGAAGGTGCTGACGAGATTGCAATAGCATCAATCTGGGCACTGGCCCCATCCACGCAGCAGGCTGGATGGCTTTCCCCCTCTACACTTCCACAGTCCCACCTAGCCTCCTTTCCTTTGCCGTGTCTACAGTGTCCTCCCAGGGATGGCTTGAGGAATGACTGGATGAGGGAGTGGGCAGGCTCAATGAGTCACCACTTCCCAGATGCCAGCAGATGGTAAAAGGAGTAGCAGTGACGGCATGGAGCCGTGGATGCCACAGAAAGGTCTGACGTGCTCACTTCCTTCCTAAGATAGCTCTTCCAGTGGCCACTTCATAAACATCTTTTCTGTTGAAGAGTTGGAAGCGCTGTACAAGGAATCTCTGATGCATCTCTACCCCGTCGGCACTTCTGTATTTTTTTCACAGATCTTTCCCCCTCTTAAAGCACCAGTATCTTACTTGATTCTGATGAAATCTCATAGGCAGGGAAAATACTGGTAGATTCATCTAATATATGAAGACATGGAAGGTTAAAAAGGTTAGAGACTTTGCTTGAGCATAGTTGCTCTTATGTGTCATTCCTGAAAACTGAAGCATGGTGCTTACTCCAGATCCATGATGCTTTCTTCTGGAGAAGTTATATATAATAGAAAGGTATATCCTACAGGAAGATAATAACCCATAGGAAGGTATAACCCACAGAAAGCCATAGGAAGATATACTCCCCAGGAAGGTTCGCCCTACATGAAAGTATGTACTATAGGAAAGTGTATCCTACAGGAAGTATGCCCTACAGGAAGTAGCCATGAGTGAGTTATTCCTACTTTATAAAAAGACATTTTTACTATATTAATTTTTCCAATCCATGAGCATGGGAAGTCTTTCATTGTTTTGATGTCATTTTCAATTTTCTACTTCAAGGGTTTAAAATTTTTGTTTTAGAGATCTTTGGTATCTTCAGTTAGGTTTGTTCTCAGGTATTTTTTTTTGAGGCTATTGTGAGTGGGAAGGTCTTCTTAAATTCCTTCTGCACTTGTTTATTATTGGTGTAAAGAAAGGCTATTGATTTTTTAGGATAATTTTGTATCCTTCCACTTTACTGAAACTCTGAATCATTTCTAGGAGTTTTCTTGTGGAGTTTTTAGCATCCCTTAGGTAAATTATCATATCATCCTGCAAAAAGGGATAGATTTTCCAATTAGTATTCCTTTAATTTCCTTCTCTTGTCTTACTGCCCTAGCAAGTGTTTCAAGCACTGTTGAAGAGGAGTGGTGATAGGGTCAGCCTTGCTGGGTTCCCACCTTTAAGGGGAATGCTTCCAGTTTTTCTCCATTTATGATGATGTTGGCGGTGGGTTTGCTATATACGGTTTTGATAATGGTGAGGATGTAGTATAGCCAGTATGCTGAGAATTATGCATGCTCAGAGCTTGTCCCTCATCAACCTAACCTGCCCTAGGCAGGTGAGACCATACAAGCAGCGTTGCAGACCTGGGCCAATCAGAAGATGACAAGAGGAGAGCGGGAATGCGAACAGTACATAACCCCTAACCCTGCCCCCAATAAATGAGTCCGAGACAGCTTGCCCTCTGTCTGCGTTCACCTAACTCCCAGGGTCTGTGTTTTGACTCTGCACCTCTCACCCCCATTCCTTCAGTAGGTCAGACCCCAAAATTCCCCAGCAGGCCTGGGGGATTGTCTACAGTGAGGAATGTTCCCTTCAGTCCAATTCCCTCTAGAACTTTAAACAAGAAGGGCTGCTGGATCTTGTCAAAGGCTTTTCCTGCATCAATTGAGATGATCATGTGGTTTTTGTCTTTCAGTCCATTTATGTGTTTTATGATATTTATTGATTTACATATATTGAATCATTCCTGCATCTCTGGTATGAATCCAACTTGATCATGATGGATGATTTTTTTGATGTGTGTCTGTATGCTATTTGCAAGTATTTTGTTGAGATGTTCCTAAATCTATAGTTTTCTTTTTTTGTTGTTGTTTTTTTTTTTTTTGTATCTGCACAGACTTGGAAAAAATCCTTAAAATCATATGGAAAAACAAAAGACACCAAACAGCTAGAGCAACCAGAGTGAAAAGTGCAATATAGGAGGGATTGCGTTACCAGACTTCAACCTACATTACAGGGCTATAGTCATAAAGACAGCCTGGTACCGGCACAAAAACAGACCCATTGACCAATGGAACAAAATTGAAGATCCAAACTTTAACTCATACAATTTCAGCCACCTCATATTTGACAAAGGGTCAAAAAAATATCAATGGAGGAAGGATAGCATCTGCAACAAATGGTGCTGGCAAAACTGGATCACTATTTGTAGAAGAACAAAATTAAACCCCTACCTCTCACCCTGTACAAAAATCAACTCTGTGTGGATCAAAGATCTCAACGTGAAACCCAAAACCTTGAAGGTGATAGAAGAAAAAGTTGGCAACAACCTACAAGACATAGGGGGTAGGAAAAGACTTTTTAAATCAGACAGCAGCTGCACAGGAAACAAGGTTAACAGTTGACAAATGGGACCTCATCAAACTCAAAAGCTTCTGTACAGCAAAAGAAACAATCAAGGAAGTGAAGAGAAAACCCCACAGAGTGGGAGGAAATCTTCACCAGTAATACATCTGACAGAGCATTAACATCCAGAATATATAGACTACTCAAAAAACAAAGAAGCAAGAAAACAAATGACCTACTCAAAAGATGGAGTAAAGAGCTGAACAGATACTTCACCAGTGAGGAAGTAAAGCTGGCTGACAAACATCTTAAAAGTGTTGACATCATTAATAATTAAGGAAATGCAAATTAAAACCACTCTCAGATACCATCTCACTCTGATATGATTGGCTAAGATCAAGATAACAAAAGATACCAAATGCTGGAGAGGTTTGGGGAAAGGGGAGCACTCATCCACTGTTGGTAAGAATGTAAACTTGTACAACCATTATGAAAAGCAGTGTGGAGAATCCTTAAAAACTCAAAATGAGCCTAACACCTGACCCAGTCATACCCCTCCTGGGTATATATCCACAAGGTTCGTCCTACCACAAAGATACATGCACATCTATGTTTATTACAGCTCTCTTCACAATAGCAAAGAGCTGGAACCTACCCAAATGCTCCTCAACAAAATGTGGTACATCTACACAATGAAGTACTATTCAGGGGTAAAGAAAGATGACATCATGAACTTTGCAGGTAAATTGATGGAATTAGAAGCCATTATGCTAAGTGAAGTAACACAGTCCCAGAAAAACAGTGAATAGTTCCCCTCATTTGTGAATGCTAAGACCAAATCCCCAGTTGAAAAGGCAAGCTGAACAACATTACTGTTATATTTTCTTTTATCTGAAAGGAACTGTGTTGTTATAATGTAAATCTCTTAACGGGTTCTAGAATTGACCTACCACTTATTTTCAGACTCTGTAATTACTATATATGGGTGGAAGGCATGTGTTCATATTTTAGAGTAATATGAAATTAAAGGGGGAAAATGTGAATTCCTAAACATATTTTGGAATTACTATATATTGGTGGAAGGCATGTGTTCATATTTTAGAGTTATATGAAATTAAAGGGGGAAAATGTGAATTCATAAACATATTTTGGAATTACTATACATGGGTGAAAGGCATGTGTTCATATTTTAGAGTAATATAAAATTAAAGGGGGAAATGTGAATTCATAAACATATTTTGGAATTAACATACAGTTTATTCCCAGAGGTCATAATTTTGATGCATATGTGATGATTATATAGGCATCTGTTGGAGCAATATAAAGGGGAGGGGAAAAACAACAACATAAAGACTGGGTTAAAGAACTGAATGATACAGTTAAACTCTACCCAAAACAACAAGCCTCTGCAGGGAAAAACTTTGGAAAGACTGAGAGAAAGATGCAAGACATGTATGGCAAAAGACATGAACAGTTGTGGGGTGGGGGCAGGGAGAGGGGAATGTGTCTAAATTGGACCGAAAGATAATGAATGCAATACACAATTCATCAATAAAATTGTTATAAAAAAGACAAAGTTAAATAACTTGTCCAAGGTGACATGGTACATGAGTCACAATGGAACAAGAGCTAGATACAAAGTCTCTAGAATCTGTGATTTCAGTTCCTTTTCAGTGACTTCACCTTGTGAGAATGGATTGATTCCTGTTTAAGTGGAAAGCTGACAATGAGAGGCTGAGTGTGTAACTGAGCTGGGTACTTAGCTCCCAAGGTCTGGACACCGGGACCTACCAGAGGGCTCATCTGTCCTTGATCCCTTCCAACATAGGTTCCTGTCTTTGATTCATCTTTGATTCACTGTGATGCAAGACCACAGGCTTTCATATCAGACCAACTAGAATTTGAGTCTCGCCTCTATTTCCCCTTTAAGACCTGAGATAAATGATTTACAAGCATGTATGTAGAACATTCATTAAGTAGAAGTTACTATTATTAAACATGATGAGGGGAGTGGGTAGGTGGCAAGGGGATCTGAGGGGAGGGGGAAGGAGAGGAAAGTTAAGTGAAATTTGGGAGGCTGACAAGGATACTGGCCCTCAAAGTCCCGAGCCTAATACCCAAGACACAGCATTGAGAACAGGGACACTCATCTGGGCACCCTTTGCTCCTGACTTACCAGCTCAAAATGATTTAGCTGCCAGGAAGTCTTGGAACTCTGGGAAATGACATGAGTCAACATGGTCTGCCCACTGCCTTCACCTCTGGGGAGTATTTCCGCTTGCAGTGGTGCTCAGCTCTACCTGGCAAGCGACAAGCTCCATGCCTGCTCTGGCCTCCATTACCAATAGAAAGTAGTATTTTCCGTTAGATAGGGCAGTGGACTGAGCCCAGGAGAGCCACGAGGCAGGAAGAAGAACCTATTGCAGGACAGTGCTCACCAGAGCTAAAAGCATTTAAGACATTCAACCAAGCCAAGAAAGCCTCAAGGAAAATGCTCACAGACATGAAAAATAGGGTCTTGATCCTTCTTCAAACCACCTCAACCTTTTTATCTAAAGCACCACCACCATAGGATTAGCAAAGAAAAGATAGTAAAAAATACTGGCTGATGGATCCTTTTGTTTAAAAGCTTGGCTTGAAGCTGGCAGAAACTTTCATCTGTCCATAAAATGAGTCCAATATGTGAGCCGTGTGTGTGTGTTGTACATGTATATATACATGTTTGCATGTGTGAGCACATGTACATGTGTAAGTATGTGCACATGTGTGTGGAGGACAGAGGTTGATGTCACATGTCCTCCTAGATCAATCTCAACCTTGTAATTTAAGCTGAGTCTTTCACTTGGACCCACAGTTCCCTGATTTAGCTAAGCTTACTAGGCAGTTTGCTCCCAGATTCCTTATGTGTACCTCCCAAGTGCTGGGATTACAGGCAGGCCTCCATGCCTGCCCGACAGTTAGTGAGTACTGGAAATCCTAATCCTGGTCCTCACACCTGCCTTATCCACTAGCCATCTCCCCAGCCCTGAGCGCAGTCTTTAGATAGGTGTCTCTACCTGCTGGCTAATCAGAGGGAGAGTGTGCTGGATAGCTTTAGTGTCAACTGGACACACCTGGGTTGAGGGAGCCTCAATTGGGGAATTGGCTCCATTGGACTGAACTGTGGCCACATCTGTGGAGTATTGTCTTGATTGTCAAGCAATGTGGGAGGGCCCAGCCCACTATGGGTGGTGCCACCTCTGGGCAGGTTGTTGTGTACCGCATAAGAGGGCAGGCTGGGCATGGGCCAGGGGAGCAAGCCAGTAAACAGCATTCCTCCATGGCCTGTGCTTCAGCTCCTGCCTCCAGGTTCCTGCCCTGAGTTCCTGCCTTGGGCTCCCTGAGTGATGAACTGTGACCCAGGAGATGTAAGCTGAATAAACCCTTTCCTCCCCAAGTTGGTGTCGGTCAGAGTGTTTTGTCACAGCAATGGAAGACAAACTAGAACAGAGAGGAACCCTGAAGACCTCAGAAGTCCCCCAGGTGATCTTTAAGGCCAAGAATCACTTATTCCAACTATAAACTGTTGGCCCAAGAGAAAAGTATCAATCGGAGGTCAGTTCCATAAGCAGCACCATAGAAATGGTCTGTGCCTTCTAGAAGAACAGGCCTGAGATTTGGGCTACTCTGCACACTTGAGCCTGGACTATCCCACCCCCACACGCATCACACATCAACCTTCGTCCACTCCTAGCTGCCCTCTGTCATTTCTCTTGGTTGTTTCATTTGTGCCCGTCTGGCCACGTTCCTCTTGCAGCACTGTCTCTGGACGCCAGCATCTCTCACCCCAGCCATTTATCACCCATCCATGTCCTGCCTCTGGTCATTTCTGGGGGGCTCCTCACTCTTAAAGGTTGGCACTAGAGGGGACTTGATAACTCAAGTTTCTTCAGTTAAAAAGACACTGAGACTCTGAGAGACACAGTGACTTGCCCATGTTGCCCAGCGAGAGTTGAGAGGATCACACCTAGAATCCAAACATCCTGAGTACAATTTTTTTTTCTGGCATAGTTCTACCTCTTCTTGGAAGGTCTCTTTCCTGAAATCCTACACTACTCCCAGATCTGTCCCTAAGGGAAGAGAAAGGTGAAGTGTGATTAATCTTTGTCCAGCCTACTACTCTGCAAGGAAATCCTGAGAAAAGACAAGCCCCATTTTAAAACGTCCAGTTCAGCCTTCATAGCTTCATGGACCATTAGAAGTGGAAGCTGACTTCCTGTGTTCTGAAAGCCTTGCAGGTAATGTGGAGAGATCTAAGTCACTTGTCTGTATAAAAACAAAGGTATAACTCAAGCTGGGGAAGGTTGTTGAACAGAAATTATCTGGCTCTTGACTTACATGATTCTAGGACCCTTGCAATGGGAGTAATCTGAACTGGAGAATGAAGTGAGGTCAAGGTTACATAGAGGACCAGATGAAGAAGGAGGAAGAGGAGGAGGAGAAGGAGGAAGGGGAAGAGGAAGAGGAAGAGGAAGAGGAAGAGGAAGAGGAAGAGGAGGAAGAGAGGAGAGGAGGAGGAGAAAGGGAAGATGAGAAGGAAAAAGGAGGAGGAAGAAGAGGAAGAAGAAAAAGAAATGGCTTCTGCTGTATCAGGAGGATTCAAGTCAGACATCTCTGAGACCTCCTAAACTAAAAACATCATAAAGCAGAAAATCAAGAGTGAGCACAAGGCAGGAAGAGCAAACACCCTCAGAAGGATTCCTTCAGCCCTGGGGTGCTAGGATGAGGTGGCCCTTCAGGGACAGCAATGACCGTAAGAGGAAAACATCATCTATGTTTTAGGGTCACTGCCCAGTTGACCCTGCAGGCCATGCTCAGACGACCACCCTGGGATCCTGCGTTTCCCCAAGCTCCTGTAGCTCCTCCCTAGGCAAAACAAAGATCATGGCCAGACACAGCTTTGTTGGAGGGAAGCGCAGGCTCAGCTCCCCTTCCCACGGTGGACCCGGTAAATCACAAGCTTATTCAAAGTAGGCAATAAGACCCGGGTTCTCTGCAAAAGACCCAGACACCCTGGGGTGGCCTGTTTCCTGCATGGACGGGGAGGTATGAGCTGGGGAGATGGGGCAAGGTTGGAGTGGAGGCCAGAGAATGCTCTAGCAACAAAGTCTTCCTTTCCTTTTCCTGCTTCTCTCCTCATCTTTCCACTCAGTGTCCGTGCTAATGAAAATAAGCCTGCACAGCTTCTTCTGCAGCCCAAGAATTCGTTCAGAGCAATTTGAAGCCAATTGAATGAACAGGAATAAATGAGCAGATATTGCAGTTTATGGCTGGCTGCTCTGAGGCCCCAGGCAGTGATTAGAGGACCACGGTCCTTTTTATGCCCACAGCAAGAAGACAGCAAAATCTGGTCCAGTTAAGAGCTCGAAACCGGAGGTGCGGTGGTGAGGAATAGAATGGGTAATTACAGTCTGTGTTAATACTGGGGCGGTGGCTCTGCCACCCAGACCTGAGAAATCATTAAGTGATTGAGTAAAAGACGGAAGCCAGTGGGAGGCTGTGATTGCTTTGTTAGGTCCACGGGTAGACAGGGATGAAGTATCCTCCAAGAGGGAATGACGATTGCTACTTCTGGTCGACCTTGACTGCTGCTGGACTCTGTCCCAATGCTCGCTCGTTCTCTCCGAGCAGCAGGGGGAAAAATTGTGAGCACACGCATGCACATGAGCAACTTTCCCTGGAATGGCACCTGCCGTGTCTCCGGGCCTCCTCCACCTCTACTGCTGGGAAGAAGATGATGACTCCGAGAACTTCAGAGCTTCATTCTTTTCTCCCCAGGATGAATAAGAAGGGAGGAGTTGCAATGATCTCTCATGATCTACCAACCAGCAATTCCTTGTGGACAGTGATACTAATTTCCAAGATGGAATAGGCTCGGGCATGTCCAACTAGCAGGCTATGAACAACATGTGATCAAGGATAGCTACAAATGTGGCCCAATGCAAAACGACAAACTTACTTAAAACAGTATGAGATTTTTTTTGCCAATCTTTTTGTCCCTTGATTGTATGGTTCTCAAATGTGAACTCTGTAGATGGCAACATCATGTCACAATGTCAAAAGTTTGGACCTGCCCGAGTAAAGATTTTCTCTAAGTAAGTAGCTTGCTTTGAGAGGTGGGTCCCAGTTCTGAACTCAGTACTAAATGTTAGGTAGATATGGATGACCTTGACTGAGCATCTAAACGTCAGTGTAACATTTTTGGAAGAGGCTCCTGGGATCAATATGAATAGAAGAAGTGAGATCTTTATTAGGACACCTTGTATCCTTAGGCATTTTGCACTTCTCTGCTGTTCTGAGAATAAAATCAAAGATCATGTTTTCTCTCAAACTCCCACCACACGCGTACCTTGTTCTGCTTTGTAGAAGCAGCATTGCAGCTATAAAAATGAGTAAGGGCTGCTTTCTTGTTTTCAAGAAATGAAATGTCTTATAATGGAGATAGATAAGTAAACAACATTTCTATCTATAACACAGAAAAGCCTGTGTTAGAAGTGGGTGTGGGGTGTTATGGGAGTGAAGAAGAATGGTACCCGATCTAGCCCCAGGACATGGTATGAGCCTGCAAGGAGCAGAAATGAGCCATAAGGAGAACAAGGGGCTGGGGTGTCACTCAGTTGGAAGAGTGGTTACCTAGCATAGATGAAGCCCTGGGTTTACTCCCCTGCACTGCACAAATCATTCAATTGTGGCAGCAAGTGTTTGTAACCCAAGCACTTGGGAGGTGGAGGCATGAAGATTGGAAGCTCAAGGTCATCCTCAGCCACATGGTCATTCTGAGTCCAAAATGAGACCCTATCTCAAAAAATAAAAACCAAACACAAACATTAAAAAAATGCACAGAAAATCATGAGGATGGAAACCTGCCTGGCTTGCTTGGAGAATTACCGTCGACCCAGATTATGCACGCATGAGAAACGGTGCGGATAGGCAGGAGAGATGGGAACAGAAGCCCCAGGCACCATGATAGAAAACACAGGCTTCTCTCCTCTCGATAAGCAATGTGAAGGGCCAAAGGGTTTCAAACCAGCGGGTGAGGACTTGGGGAAGAAGTGGGGCAAAGCCAGATTTCACATTTGGGAGAATGGACCTCGGAGTTAAGATGGATCTAGAGTTAAGAACATCAGTTGGAAAGCTACAACCAAAGGCCAATCCAGTTTAGACCTGAGCTAGTGTAGCCTAGAGCAGTTGACTTCAGAATGGAGAGAAGAGTAATGAATTCGGTAATCTTCAAGACAGAAAGTCTGTGTTTCATCAGATGTGAGTCATGGTGCAATCATAAGAGGAGAGGTGGCTGCCAGACTTTGGGCTTGAATGGCACTGGTTGGAGAGAGAAGGGGCCTGTTACATATGGCCTGGCAAAGCCCAAGAGTTTGAGGGTGCCCTAATAGAGAATTTCCAGGAACTGTAAAATTCCAGATCCCTGTCACTTTGTAGCTTGGTGGCTTAAGGAAGACACTCGGGCTTTATGTGCTTCGATATCCCTATGTGTGAAGCATAATATTCACTCTCCCCAACTCACTTTCTGCAAACAGATTGTGGAGACCACACATGGAAATATATTTAGAAATAAAGCTGCTATATAAATACAAAAGATTTGAAATCTCCGCATTGGGCATTCTCAGATTTCCATCACTGCTTTTGATTTTAAATGATGAAGTTATTTGGAAATAGGTCTGTTCCTCATGAGTTGTAAGGTGCATTTGAAAGACACACGTGTAGAAAGATGCAATTTGTTTGGCTTTAACCCATTTCCCATGTGGACCATGAAGTGGCAGTACGCATGCACCTTACAGAAATCAGGGCGGTCACTTGGTCCAATGCTTTCACTTTATAGAAGGGGCCACTATAGCCGAAGAGAAAAAGGAATGTTGTTCTACTTTCCTTTCTGTTGTTATCTATGATAAAAAATAAATAAATAGTACTCTGACCACAAGCAACTTATGGTAAGAAACGGTTTCTTTCAGCTTATAGGTTACAAACAGTCCATCATTAAGGGAAGTCAGAACCAGAACTTGAAACAGAAAGCATGGAAGAGTGCCACTTGCTGGCTCACTCCCAGGCTCATGCTTAACCAGCTTTCTTTTTTTTTAATATATATATTTTTTAATTTTATTTATTTATTTTTTTATGTGTATGAATGTACGTCTGCATGTAGGTTTGTGCACCCAAGTCGTGCAATGCTGCAGAGGTCAGAAGAGGGCATCAGATTCCCCTGGAACTGGAGTTCTCTTGTTCTACTTTTCCTTTCTGTTGTATCTATGATAAAATAAATAAAATAAGTACTTGACCACAAGCAACTTATGGTAAGAAACGGTTTCTTTCAGCTTATTAGGTTTAAACAGTCCATCATAAGGGAGGTCCGAACCAGAACTTGAAACAAGAAAGCATGAAGAGTGCCACTTTCTGGCTCACTCCCAGGCTCATGCTTAACCAGCTTTCTTTTTTTTATAATATATTTTTTATTATTTATTTATTATTTTTTTATGTGTATGAATGTACGTCTGCATGTAGGTTTGTGCACCCAAGTCGTGCAATGCTGCAGAGGTCAGAAGAGGGCATCAGATTCCCCTGGAACTGGAGTTCTCTTGGAATTGGGGTTACAGACGGTTCTTAGCCGCCATGTGGGTGCTGGGGATCGAACCCGGGTCCTCTGCAAGAGCAGTCGGCGCTCTTAACCGCTAGGCTATCTCTCCAGCCCCTTAACTAGCTTTCTTACACAACCCAGGACTACCTATCTGTCCAGAGAACAGTGCTGCCCACAGTAGGTTGGGCCTTGTTACATCAATTAACAATCAAGACCATCCCCATAGTGATCCCTATAGGCCAGTCTGACCTGGTCAGTCTCCCTTGAGAGACTTCTTCAGGTGACTCTAAGGTTATGTTGAGTCCACGGTTTAAGCTAGCTAGGACAGATACAGTGGAAGAGAATGGGCAGCGTATGCCAAGCAGGACCAGCAGCTCACACAGCCTCTGCCCTACCCACTCTACTTGATAAGGTTGGTATTGATTGACCACCAGAACAAAAGACTTCCTAGTCAGTCCATGGAGCCTCCTGTGGGCCACTATTCTGAACAAAGAAAGAGCTTTTGGAATAATGGTCTTAAAGCTCTCTGAAGTTTCAAAGAGTTAGAAATACATGTATATGGCCTAGACTAATGAGTCTCTCCCTCTTCATTTTGGGGCCAGAACATTTTCCAGATTTAAATAATGCAAGATAGAATATGGATGGCATCAGTGACTGAGAGCAGCAGGCTGGAGATGTGCACCGTGAATAAATTATAGCGCTGGGCAGAGTGGGGTGCAGAAGGGAACAGAAGTGTTTAAGATAAATGAGCCTTAATATGGGGAAGGATGGAGGATGGGGACAGGAAGAGGAGGCTGAGCTCAGAATGAGCAGCTCTCAGCCCCAGCTTTAGCTCAAGCCAGGTCATGATGCCCAGAGGGGATCCAAGGGGGTGGATTGCCCAGGCCTAACCTAGATCTTAGTACCCCATGGCCTGGCCCATGGCCTTCGGGCTGCTTTGCAGAGTCTCACCTGGAAAATACAGCTGGAGACCACACCCTGGTCCTCCCTTCTGTCCCCGTGTAGCCTCCCCATCTAGAAGGAAACTGTTTCCCTCTGCTGTGGTGATTCTGAGACCTGGTGATCCATCGCACAGGAATAGTAAGTTAGGCAGTTCAGGCTGTTTGGTCAAAGCTTAGGCTGTACCAGTCACCCAAAATATAAAGGAATACCTCTATGAAGATTCAGGCTAGACTTCAGTTCCATTCAATGTAGCAAATACATCCTAAACACTATGTACTCAGCACTGCAGTGACAAAGAAAAGACTCTAAGTTGATAAAAGAGACAAGGCTCCAAGGCTGGTAGCTCTGCACTCACAGTGGTGGTGAAGCAGATATTAGCTCAGGGGAAACAAGGACAATATTTGTAGTGTTCAGAGAAGGGATGGAGAAGATACAAGCCTTATTTTTTCTATTGTAATAAATACACACAATATAAAATGTACCCATTTTAAGCATACAGTAGAGTGGGTTTGAATATATTCACAATGTGTACAACAACCAACACCATTACTCTCTGACTCTTCCTCTTATATAGCTAAAACTCTGTGTCCATACAACACTTCTTATTTCCATCTGGTCTACCATTCTACTTCCTATCTCTATAAATTTAAGGTTCTAGATTGCTTATATAAATGGAATGATACAGTATTCATCTTTCTGTACCTGGCGTATTTCACTCAACATATTCTTGAGTTCATCCATATCATAGTATGTGCCAGAATTGTCTTCTTTTTATGGCTGAATAATATTCCACTGCATGGAATATACCATATTTGATTATCCAGGTAGCCTTACTTGCAGAAGACAGTTGGCAAGCTTTTGAGAGTAGAGGAGAGATGACAACCCAGATGTGAGAGTCAAGGCTTGGGGTGGGGAAGCCCCATGAAGACAGCATGTCAGGTGTGAGGAGAGGAGCTGGCAAAAGGAGTTTCTTGTGTATGTGTGTGTACATACAGAACCTTGAACCTACTGTTGACCTGCTAAGGAGGAGGCGAGGGCTGTGGTCTGGCAAGAACATGAGTCCCTTTGTTTTGGTCAAAAACCAAATTACCAGCTTTGTATGATTGAATGAACACATCTCCCTTCTAATTCTAAGGAGGATTCTAGTGGGCATTTTTTTTTTTTGGTCCTTTCAAGACAGGGTCTCCCTGCAGCCCCAGCTGTCCTGGAGCTCACTCTGTAGATCAGGCTGGCCTTGAACTCACAAAGATACACCTGCCTCTGCTTCCCAAGTGCTAGGATTAAAGGCGTGCACCACCACGCCCAGATGAGGACATTATATTTATTATTTTTTATTTTATGTGTAAGAATGACTTGCCTACATGAATGTAAGTGCACTCATGTCATGCAATGCCCACGGATATCAAAAGTTTCCCTGGAACTGGAGTTTCTGATGGTTGTTAGTTGCCATGTGGGATCTGGGAATCAAACCCAGGTCCTCTGCAAGAGCAACCAGCACTCTTAAGCACTGAGCCATCTCTCCAGCTCCTTCATGATCCATTTATGAGAGAAAATATGGAGATCCAGTATCTAGGGTGAGTTTCTGTGGCTGAAATGGTTTTCAAAGCCTTGCTCTGAAGGATATCTCCCCACTGGTCAGCAAAGCAGCCCAGCCATCTAGGCCAGGTTCTCCAGAGCTCACTCTCCCAGTGGGATACTGGAACTCTTTTGCAGTAGAGGAGGCCAGCAGCTCTCATCCAGAAGACATGCAAAATACAATTTGCCCACCACCCCTGCTGGGCACTCTCCACTGGCCCAGGCCAGGTGACCTGATGGACTGGAGCCCTCTTCCTTTTGGGGACCTGGGCAGACCTCACAGTTGCCTCACCACTGAACAATGGCCCTCTCATTAGTCAGCCCCTTCCCTGTCCTGGTCCTTTATTACAGTAACTATAGAGTCAGCCACTGCACTTTCTGATAAGAAGAAAAGGAGCAATTAGAGGCTTTTGTCTCTGTCCATGGCCTGGCTGACACCCCCCCCCCCCTGCGTGTAGAGCTCATCATTAACCCTCTCTACAGTCAAGAAGTCGAGCTGGGGACACACTGAAGAGCAGAGTAATGACTTATAGCCCCTAAGTCAGGACAGACCAGGGCCCTGGAGATACTGGGAGGAAGCATATGGGAAAGCCTAGACTCTACAAAGAGGCCCCAGTAACCCCTGAGGTCGCTGAGGTAAATCACTCTCCCTTCCGTTCCTGGTTTCATGGTCACCGTACATCTATTTTCTCAAACACTGGCAAGGACTCCAACTCTAGGCCATGAGTCCCTGCTGCTCTCTGGTCTATCCCCATAGGATTCCCTACTGTGTGCCAACTCGAACAGGATACACATGACTGATTACTGAGAAGACAGAAGACAAGGTGCAAAAACCAGCTCTGCTGGATAGCTTCAGTTGTTAGCCTGACACACTTGGAAAGAGAACCTCAACTGGGACATTTCCTCCATCAGACTGGCCTGTGGCCATGTTTGTGAGACTTTTTCTTGATTGCTGAGTGATGTGGGAGGGCCCAGCTCACTGTGGGTGGTGCCACCCCCAGGTAGGTGGCATGGGTTGTATAAGAAAGCAGGCCAGGGCTGGAGAGATGCCCTAGCGGTTAAGAGAGCTGACCACTCTTGCAGAGGACCTGGGTTCGATCCCCAGCACCCACATGGCAGCTGAGAACCATCTTTAACTCCAGTTCCAGGGGAATCCGACACCCTCTTCTGACCTCTGTGGCATTGCACAACACGGGTGCACAAACCTACATGCAGACAGTACATTCATACACATACGAAATAAATAAAAATTTTAAAAAACTTATTAGAAAGCAGGCCAAGCACAGGCCAGATGAGCAAGCCAGTTAGCAGCACTCATCTATGGCCTCTCCCTCCCAGTTCTCCCTCGGAGTTCCAGCCCTAGCTTCCCTCCATGAATAACTATAAGCTATAAAGTTAAAAAAAAAAATTTTCTCCCCAAAGTTGCTTTTGGCCAGTGTTTTATCACAGCAATATAAAATAACTAGGCTACCAATTGATACTGGTTGTTCTCACAGCAACAAAACAATCCCCAGACCTTAGAAGACAGTGTCAATTATCAGAGCCTTTATTGAGTGCCTATTGTGTGCTGGGCAATGACAGTAAGAAAAAATATAAGACAGATACATCCAAGCCCTGTCCTCAGGGAACCTCAGGCAGACACTGAGCTAGCCAGTGTGGTGTACTAAGAGCCCAGAAAGGAAGCACCTAATTCAGTGTTGAACAAATGGAATTGCTTCTTGCAATAAGGGATGCTTTGGTTAAAATCAGAAGGATGAACAGGCAATATCTATGGGAAGTGGGAGATGGGTAGACATTGGAGACGGCCCCAATACAAGGCTCTTCTGTTAGAGGAGTTCCCAGGATCATGTGGCTGAAATGCAGAGATGAAGGGACAGAGGCTGTGATGCCCACACCTGACTTCCCCACCACCACCACACAGGCACCAATGAAGAAGCCCTTTGTGGAAGATCCCAGGGGACTTGTACAACTTCTACCAAACACTCCCAAGGGAGGAAGCACTCTGTGGTCCATCTATATACCACTACAGTTGCTAGAAATGTTTTCCTTCAATGAAAATGGAAACTGAGTCAGGGTGATGTGATGCACAGGAACAAACACAGCTCTGAATGCATACAAACACCATTCAGATCTTATCTCGGCCACTTGTCAGGTCTGCAAATACAGCCAAATTATGCTAATATCTCTGAGCCTTGGCTTGCTCACCTTCAAAATGGAGGAATAACATCTACCTTTAGAACTGTTGGGAAGACTAATGCAAAGAATGAGAAGATACTGCCAAGTCCCAAACTCAGCCATATTTTCTTTTTTTAATTTATTTTTTTATTGTTATTAAACTTTTTCCATACATCATATGTCATTTCTCAATCGAATTTAGAGTCACTTCCCTTTCCATGCCCCCCACCCACCTGAGTTCCTGCACTCTGCCATACATGTCTTACATCTTTTTCTGAGTATTTCCAGAGGGTTTTTTTCCCAGTTCTTTTGTTGTTGTTCTCTCCAACTTGTACTGGGCTCCATGATACAGCCTGGGTAGTCCAACAATGTCAGCCTATATTTTGATGAGGCTGAAATCCCAGTAGCTGCTCAGTCCACAAGCTAGATATCTCAGTAGTCCCCATCTGGCATTGAAGGTTTGGAGGATTCTTTGAAAGATATGAGTCTTCAGTCCATATTGGAGGGTTAAAAAGCTGTGTCTCATGTCTTTGAAGAATGGCAAAAGCAGTGGCAGCCACAAGATGCACTTGCCAGTAAGAATTGAAGACAGGCAAAACAACAGTGCTCTCTCTTTTTTTCTTTTTGTTTTTTACTAAGATCTCAAGTTTTATATCTGAAGTACAATTTCTCAGGCCTTACTGATTATTTATTGCTGGTTGTACTTTCCTTTTGGATGCTTAAGGCCACACAGTTAGCCCAGATTAGCCAAGGTTTTTGTTTTCTTAAGGTCAGTTGAGGATCTGGTCCTCAGGGGACACTTGGGTTTTTTTGGGGGGGGGGTTTGGAGCCCCTGGCTCCTTTCAGCTTTTCATTTACCAGCTCCATCCACTTGAGGACAAAATCAGGTCCTGCTAGACCAGGCTTCCCTTTTTGAAGCATGAGAAGACTTTCCTCTTTATAGACTGGACACTGGCTGAAGTCCCATTAGTGGATGGATCTCTAAGACCTCCCTACACAGGAAAACTGGTGACCCACATTTGCAGGACATTTCAAGAGATGCACCCATGCATAGTCCCCTAAGACTTAGTTGACCTCTGAGGGCAAGGAACAAAGTTATCCTTTAGGTCCCTAGGCCAAACTGGTATGGGCATTAAGTATGGTCCTCAGAAAGGCTAAGTTATACCAGCCTGATACATCACACCTATTTTTAAATTGTATCTTCTGAAAACAAATTGTATGTTATTTCCATATCATATTTCTTGATTCATATTTTTCCATTTTAATTTTATATTACTCTAAAATATGCATACATACCTACCATCATATACCAAAAATCCAAAGTCTGAAAATAAATGGTAGGTTAGTTCTAGAACCTGTCTAGGGATTCACAATATAAGAGCACAGTTGTTTTCAGATCACGAGGAATGTAACATTAATGTTGCTCGGTTTGCCTTACAACTAGGTACTTGTTGCTAGCATCCACAGATGAGGGATACCATTTGTCGTTTGTTTTTCTGGTACTGTGTTACTTCACTTAACATAATATCTTCTAGTTCCATCCATTTACCTGAAAATTTCATGATGTCATCTTTCTTTACTGCTGCATAGAACTCCATTGTGTAGATGTACCACATTTCCTCTATCCACTCATCGGTTGAGGAGCACTTGGGTTGGTTCCAGCTCTTCGCTATTGTGAAGAGAGCTGCAATAAACATGGCAGCCATATTTTCTCAGCCACCGTTCTCTGCCTTCTAAAACCTATAGCATTCGTAAGAGGGTATGACCCTTTGTATTTACAAAGTGTCCCTAAATCTCGTTATTCCTGGTTCTGTGGATCATTCCTCACATATGATTTAGAGTTCTTTGTCACCTGGCTGCAGATCCCAGGATAACTCTGTCACTAAACCTAAGTTGTATGAGGGCAGGGCTCATCTGTGCCATGCACTGCTCTTCCTCACACACAGTGGGAGGCCCAGCATCCAGTCAGCAATCCGCATACACTTGAGTGAAAGACTGCAGTCTCAGCGTGATGCTTCTATGAGTGCAGCCTGTGGTGTTCTTCACTTCTAAAGAGGCTGCCTAATAGATGACGAGAACCCAGGACTTTCATGCATGTGTTGTTATTGTGTGGTGCCTGCTTTATTCTATCCTCATTTAATTTTTAAACTACAGGCAGGACTTAGATGTACACCTCTCACATTTTATCTTGTTAGTTTCAGTCCGTTGTTCTGGCCTGCCAAGAACTTTTCTGAATGTTCACTCTGTCGTCTAACATATTAGCTCTCCCTTCTAGCTTTGCTTCCTCTATCAATTTGCTAAGTATTCCTCTTATGTCTTTATGTATCAGAGGATAAAATGTCAAAGAAGACAGACACATTGTAAGGTTCTTTAGGAACATGGGCAAGCCTCTCATGACCCAGCACTGGGGACTTTCTAGTTGACATATGTTCATTAATCAATACAACTTAGGGATGACTGTGCAACTGCTAATGAAGCCACCATTCAACCTATGTTGCTCCATTTTGTCCACAATATTACAAGAGTCACTGTCAAAACCTTGCCTCAAATAAAACTTTTGCTGTGTCAATAACTATTGTACATGGGGAAGCTTCCAAGTACAAAGCCTACAATGCCCTGTTTCGTTTAGTCCCCAGTGCACAATGACAAGCAGCTGTGTGGTGGAGAAATGTAATGAGTAAGTTAAGTCAGACTTCTTTTTTTTTTTATTGATGCTTTGTGCATTTCATACATCATTTTCCAATTCAGTTCAGGCATATTTCCCTTTCCCTTCCCCACTACCCCCACCCCATCCCAGATCATGCATTTTGCCATAACTGTCCTGCATCTTTCTCTCAGTTTTTTTTTCATTTTTTAGCTATAAGTGATAATCCATGAGTACAAGCATCCTTCATATGAAACCAATTTGCAAGCTGTTGTGCCCAAACCCCCACAGCCCCACCATCCAGCGGGGGGTGAGGGGTTGTATGTTCAATCCAGTTGATCAAATGTGTGTCCAGACTACATTGCTGTAGTTTCACCATTCACCCCAATCGCAGCCCTTACATTCTACCACACTCCCTCTTCCGCAGAGTGTTCCCTAGGCTTAGAAAAGGGGCACAGGTGGATGAGAAGCAAAATAGTCCACTCTCTCTGGAGCTGTTGTCTTGGACTCTGGTCAATTCTGGCTGTTTCCTTTCATGGGCTGACAGTTTGTCCAGGAATAACCTTTCAATCCTACTAATGAAGCACAAGCAATTAGATATATAGGTATTTAAACAGCACTAATAGTTATGGTAGGTTACTTTGGTATAGACACATATGTTTGGATGATATGTTAATCCATGAATTACATTTTTTCGTGTTAAATATGACAGGGTCTTACTGTGGCTTATAACATCTCCTAACCTGTAGAGGATATAAGCTTGTGGCATCGGCCATGGGTTATTCCTCCAAGGAGAGAGCCAATAGCCAATTAGGTTTGGGATATACAGGCATATGGCTGCCTCTGCTGCACAGTATTTCCAGGCAGGTGAGGTGTAGCTGGTGCTGCCGGTGGAGTCTTACTTGACTCAAGGAGACCTGTATTTGCTTTATTGGTTGAGTGGCCTTTGGTAACACTCTCTGGTATTCCAGAGGCCATCTGTACACTTGCATGTGTGGTCTCAATACATCTTTCCCATGTTAATGTCAGGTCTTTGGCAGCAGGGCCTTATCGCCTCTCTTCTTGCAGGTATCCCAGTTTAGAGGCAAGGAGCCTTTACCTTTTGTGGGGCCTTGGATCCCCTGGCCAACATCTCCCTGGTAGAATAATCCATTGCTGATGTCAGAGCTCCTGTATTAATATATTTTGCTTAAGTGCATAGCTTAAGGACTTTAGTATTATATTTGGTTCTGAACAGAGAATAATCCTTTTCACAGTTCTTATGTCTATTAGTCAATTAAAGAAGGCAGTTTTACCAGTTTAATAAGAGATTACCTCTATAATAAGTTTTACCGGTTTTATAAGAGATTACCTCTACAATAGTTGTCTCCAATTTACAGTTGGAGAGCGACCTCATCATCATCATATTTCTCCTTTTTCTATGGGGGGGGCAGGCAAGAAAGTCTCTCATATCAAAACCTTGCGGCACCTAGAAGGTAAGTTTCATTAGGACTCATTATAAATAGTTTTTACAAGTAGGATCCACAGACGGGTTCTAAGTCAGACTTCTAACGTTGGATTCCCATCTCCCCAATCCTGGCTGAGTAACTTTCGACCATGAACTGTCAGAGTGGGCCAATGGCCACAACAAATTTCTTCAAGATCTAATTGACCTCTACTACCACAAAGATCTATTTCTTGCTCATGTCCAGCCTAATCCTATGGGAGTGACCTAACATAGGATAGTTTGGGAACCAAAGCTCCTGCTTCTCCTCAGAGGTTTCTGGTGTGTCCGTCTGATTCTCCAAGCAGCCAAGGCACAAAGTAGGCAGGCAGTCCTGGAGGAAGTGCTGTTCTGACATGCCACCATGCCCACATTCCTGTGGCCAGAGCTAGTTATGTGACTAACCTTAATGCACAGGAGACTGGGAATGTCAGACATATGGATGGATAGATGTAGTCACTGCTGCTCCTGGTGACACAGAGTCAGCCCCACTTCCACATGTATGTAAATAAATGGAGTGATCATATTATCTGCCTGCCTCTTAAAGCCTATATTAGAGATTAAAAAAAAGAGGAGAGAGGGAGGGAACTGGATTACATAGTTGTAGGGGCTTCAAGCTAGAAATCTGCAGGTCAGACTGGAGATTCCAGTACGAGTTTGGGTTACATATCTGAATCCAAGAGCAGTTTAGAGGCAGAGCCCCTTTGTGTTGGGGACCTTCAACTGACAGGATAGGCCAACCCACACTGTGGATCACTGTGGATGGCAATCTACTTTACTAAGAGTCTTCTGATTTGTCAATCAAGTCTTTAAAAAAAAAATACCTTCATAGCAAAACCTAGACTGATGTTTGACTAAGTAAGTGGAAGTCATGCCTGTGACAAAGTTGACATGCAGAGTTAACTCTTGCAATGACACTGTGAGAATTAAAAGAGCTCTGCCTACAAACTAGTAGACCACCAATCAGACCAGTTTCTGACATATAAACAGATACTTGATAAAACTTGCAACAATCATTGTCCAACTTCACAAGTGGACTCACGCAAATAAAGTAAATTACCCAAAACCACCATTGCTGGAGACTCAAGTTCCAGTTTCTCTCCACACTCCCTCCCACACAGCTCCTGGGAGTCAATCAGTGATTAGGAATTGCAGCCTGTGGACACAGGGTAAGAGAAAGAGAAAACTCGGGGTACAAGTTAGTCCGACGGCAGGATGCAAGCCTTCCCTGTGAGCACATCGTGTCCGCTCAGAAATGCTTGCCAATGAAAATACACGTGTGTCTGTGAAAGAATGCCTACAGTATCGGAGCTGAGCTGGTCCCTCACTAGAGGAGTGCCTAGGACAATGACTTTTTTTCCCTAAGACCCTGTATGGCCCCATGTTCACCAGTTTCAGTCTAGCCACTGTGACGTGGTCCAGAGGTGTCTCAGTAGCAGGCCTATGCTCACAAAGGATCACTGTGCCACATGCAGGAAGAGAATACCTTTTAAGCTCTGGCCAAGAGTTGACTGATCAAAGGATAGCAAAGGTGAGCCTGACACCCCAGCTGATCGCACCAGAACCCTGCTGGAACAAGGCTTCCCAACATCGTACAAATACATGAGTCATTACAGACTGTAGGATCCAGCAAGAAAGTATGGCAAACTAAGACACTAGCACACACTTTGCAGAGCAGTGCTAGAGAATCATGGTCCTAGATCAGGCCATGAAGCTATCAGTAACACCAAGGAAGCCCTTGACCCATTCTGAGATTCAGTGTCTCCCTCTGTAGCATGGGTATAATCTGTTCAAGTCCAACCTGCATACGCTCCTTGTCCATGTGGCTTTGAAAACAGGAAGCGTTACCTAGCAAGTGGCACTGTCCGTGATATTCCTACTTGCAGAAAGGAGACCCAAGGCCGCCCCCTCCAGCAGGCCTCCTGTTCCCTGCCCAGCTGGCGACGACCTTGGCAGCAATGCTCACAGGCAGCACTTCCTCAGTGCTGTCGGCCTGTGGCCACGGCCACCCAGGCTGGGAATGCTGATTGCACCTGGCTATAGCCTGGTCACCAGGTGCTTCGAGTAAATGCAGGTCATGTGAGCGACAAGGCTTCAGTGTGTCTGGGCTACACAGGAAAAATTGGTGGCCCCCCAAAACATGCCTTCCCACTTACACCCGGACCCTGTGAATCCATCAACTTAGAAAACGAAAGGAATTAGATCCAGCCTAATAATCAGAGGCCTTAAAAGTGAAGAACCTTTTCCAGGTGCATTCTGGGGATACGGCCACAGAAGCAGATTAGGAAACATAGAGCAACATCGGCTTTGAGGATGGAGGAAGGGGCCAAGGCCCAATGACAGTGACTTCTGGGAGCTGGAAAGGCAGAGAAGACATCCTTCCTCCCTGGAGCCTCCAGAGATAAATGAGTGCAGCTTTGTCCACATGTCGCTCACCACCTGCTAGAGCTCGTGTGGGACTTCTCACTGAAAAATAGAATGCTAATAGATCTGTTCTATTTTAAGCCAGGAACGTGTGGCTGTTTCCTATGTCAGCCACAGGACACTAACATCCAAGTCCGAAAGATGGAAGAAAGACACCCTTAGAAGCTAGAACAAAGACGTAGACATGACTGAAAACAAGATTCTAGCAGAGACCCTCAACTGATTCTTCCATTCTTCGTGTCCTGTCCGTAGTCTGACTTTGCAAAGGGCCGGCAGGGCTGGGGCATGATGGGGAAGGGCTCTGGATGGACATCAGACTCTGTAACGACATCTAGATGAGCTATGTCCCTCTCAGTGTGTTTCTGGGTTATGTGTGCCTGAGATGGGCTGGGGAACACCAGTGTCTTTCCTGCGTCCTTTCCCGTTCTAAGAATGGAAAATGATTCTTCTCCAGCCCCTGTTTCCTCCTTCCCTCCAGCTGCCGTCCGCCAAGGGCCAGTCTATCACAGAACCTCTCCTGGGTGCCTCCTCCTCTCCCCACCGAGAGCCAACAGCCATCCATTCTCAGGTCCTAGTCATCTCTTTAGAGAGATGAACGCCGTCGTTAGGAGCCTTTCATTATCAGCGGCTTGCACGCAGCTGATGTTGATTTGATAGAATCCAATTTAGCCTCCTACTCTGGGCTCTGCTCCATAAGCATTTGGGTTTAGCATGTACAGGCAGTTTGATGCTGTCTTGATGGCCTTTTAAGCGGCTGAGAAAATTGCTGGCATGGCAGTTGGGTGGCAGACAGCTCCAGCGGGTGGGGCTGAAGAAATGGAGGAAAAGAAACAAGAGACCAAGGGGACACTTCAACCCATATTTGTAAAAGACAGCTAAGTGACTGGGATCACACATTAAAGTGAAGAGAGAACAGATAAACCCCCAGAGGGTCCTAAGAGGCTTGGGCAGCAAGACCATGATGCTTCCTTCTGGTGCTCTCATGACTGACTGACCTGTAAATCAAAATAGTTATGTAGGGCATATAACTTTACAAAACACTTTCTTATGCTATCTTGCAAAAGTTCCTTGCAAAAACTGGGCATGGTTCCTAGAGGGCAGTGGTGTGGTAATAAATATTTAACCCCTGAATCTCCAAGTTCCAAGGCCTTCACTTGGAGTATGTGCCCATGAACCTAGTGTAAATACTCCCACTAACCCAGTTCCACACCACCAATGAGATGTCAACTGAGTGCAGTGTGGAGGAATGATGTCCTCAGTGGGTTTTATGGCTTAGAGTAAGTGTCACCTCACTGGTACTGCAGAGTCACAGTGTTATTCTAAATTAGAGACCACTTTGCAACAAAACAAACTGAGGCTAGGAGAAGTTTCAGTTTAGTCACATAATACAACTTTGGCCTAACCATGGCTGCAAATGCCAGGGATGATGTACCCTTTTCTTATGGATGGACCCACTGCCTCCAGTCTAGGAGAGTCCAGGCTGGACCACAGTGGGGATGTGGAGACGGAGACAGGGAGCTCTGACCTCTTCCTGCCATCACCCCCATTCTGTGCCAGAATGCAAGCCTTTTCCCAGGAAGCAAGTCAGGCATAGGACCGGGCCAGTTGTTCTTGGGAGGGAGGGAAGGAGGAAGGGAGGGAGGAGAGCAGTCTTTACTTTGGTGCAACCTGGGTTTGGTTCCAGAGACAGTGCTGTGTGATCTCGCCCTCTCTTTTTCTCCTTCCCACCTGGCTCTTTTCTCTGTGTCTAGTCAGAGGCCTTGAAATCTTCCCCTCCTGAGGTGTGTGTCACAGCTTCTGCCTCTCTCCAGTCTGCCCTCTTCCTCACTCTGGAGGCCAGAGGCGTCTAAGGGCCCCGGTCACACCCCAAGCTACCTGTGATTTCCAAAGCAGCTGCTATAAGAAAGAATTCTGGGTAAGCTCAGTCTCACCCACACCAAGAGTATCCTGCTTCAGGAACACAAGCCCCTAGCACCTATTAGTCACTGTGGGTTTCATCTGTAGGCAAGTAGCACCCTGAAGCACACAGGAGCTTATACCCCAAGAGGTAGCTCTCCATTAGATCCAGGCAGATCCTTGAGCATCTGGGATGCTCACAAAGCCGCAAGCAGCGTGCCGACCTGTGATCTGCTTTCTCTGCTATGTTGTGTCACTTCCTGGGCCACCTTCCAAATAAACTGTTTCCAATGCTGGTCTCGGGCTCTGCTTGTAGCAGTGTCCTCATGTCAGTGAACACACTGAGGCTGCGAATCTGCCTGACTTGGGATAACAGGTCCAGCACAGGGCTGCCCATAAACGACAGTGGTTCTTGGAGATGGAACAACAGCCCATGTTCACTGAGGTTGCTGGGGATGAGGCCACCCATGTCTGAGAGCTCGAATGTCATCTGCCTCAAGAAAAGCCACTCAAAAAAAAAAAAAAAAAAAAAAGAAAAGAAAAGAAAAGCCACTCATGGTGACCATAAGACACCACATGGAACTGAGTGGCTTTCTCTCCCACGCCCACCCCTGCCTTGAACATTGCTTTGAAAAGGATGGCTCTCAAGGTTTGACTTTGTTTTTGGGTTTTTTTGTTTTTGTTTTTGTTTTTGTTTTTTTGCCTTTTTGAGACAGGGTCTCCCTGTAGCCCCAGCTGTCCTGGAACTCACTCTGTAGACCAGGCTGGCCTTGAACTCACAAAGATCCGCCTGCCTCTGCCTCCCAAGTGCTAGGATTAAAGGTGTGCACCACCACGCCTGGCTTGACTTTGTTTTTTGTTAACATGTATACACACACTGCATAAATAGATGAATGTTCAGGTTGAGCATCCTCAACCCAAAAGCCCCCAAATCTGAAACTTTTTGAGTGCTGACACGACATCAGAAAGTTCAGGCTTTGGGAGCATTTCGGATTTGGAGTTTAGATTTTGAGGTTAAAGAGGCTCCATAAGCAAAGGACACACACACACACACCCCATCACATATCACTTAATGAAGTCAGGGATGTGTTCTAAGAAATATGTCCTTGCCAGGCATGGTGGCGCACACCTTTAATCCTAGCACTTGGGAGGCAGAGGCAGGTGGATCTTTGTGAATTCAAGGCCAGCCTGGTCTACAGAGTGAGTTCCAGGACAGCTGGGGCTACAGGGAGACTCTGTCTCAAAAAGACCAAAAAAAAAAAAAGAAAAAGAAAGAAATATGTCCTTTAATAATGTCAATGTTGCACAAGCATCATGGAGTAAACATATAGTCTAGGACAATGACGATATCAGTAGCTGATTTTCAGCTCCACCATAATCTTTGGGACTACCTTACTCTCAGTGATCCAAAGCATTACATGGTACATGGATGGTCATGTCCCAAAGTACAAAGAAGTCTGAAATCTGAAACACTCTGGATAAGGAATACTCTATTCTTATGTAAATATATATGTGCATGTAAATATGTGTATTCAGCACATGTGAGCGTGTGTGTGTGTGTGTGTGTGTGTGTGTGTATGTGTGTGTATAGTTAAAAGGTTGAAAAGAAATTCACCAAAACGTTAGCGGTAGTTATTCCTAGACTGTGGCAGATGATATTTTTATTGTGTGTGTTTCTGACTTTTCTAATTTTTCCCATGATGAGATGTGGTGGTAAGATGCAAACGCATACTTTTTCTAAATAAAGAAAGATCAAGTCTCTCTGGGGGAATTCATCACTAGGCTAATGCTGACTGCTAATCAGCAGGGCTCTCAACCTGGACCATACTCCATTGCTGGCTGCCAGCTCTGTCATCTCCTAGGAAATCCAGACAGTGATGATGGTGGAGGGCAGAGAGCAGACAAACCAGGTAAAGGAAATGGAAAGAAAACTTATGGGTCAGGCCTGTTGCCCTCCTTCAGGAACACAGCTTGCAGGGGTGGGGTGGGGCCTGAAGAGAGAGCCTGGGATTTGGCTGTGCTTGCTGTGTGCAGGCTGTGACAGTCACAGTGACTTAAGCCTGGAAAGACCTCAGGTTTGAATGAACATTCGGGATGGAAAAGGCAAGAGCTCAGTGTCACAAAGCTACAGCACATACCAAGCAACATTCATCACCATCCCACTTTAGGACAGGGGATTACCTTCACCTTGAGTGCTGGGGAAAAGCACGTTCATCCAAGTTAGCCAATTTCCCTTTGTCTATTTATCCCACAAATTTGGATTGAACATTCCTGTTCTGGACACTGGCTCTCCACCCCATGAGCTCCAGTACTGTGTCAGCCTCACTGACTGTGGTTTTTTCCTTATTACATATGGGCCCTTCCTCCACCCGCCCTTCAACACCCCAACACCCCAGTGATGACTGAACAAGTAAATTAAACCAAGGACCTACCATGGACAGAAGAGGCTGTTGGCTGGGTGGAAAGCAAAATCAGAATACCTGAATTTGTGTCCCTACCCATTCCCCACGACCCTTGGACAATCAGCTGTCTACTTCATGATACGATCTCCCCCAAAGAGGAAGAATTTTCCTTCAAAGAAAAACCAGAGGAGAGCTACGCACCACCTATTATGCATATCCATCTATCAGATCTACCAAGACTGCGCATCATTCCCCGGGACAAAGAGCTGGGACAAATGGAGAGTGTAAATTATTCCTGTCCTTGGCTCCTAGAGCCACACATCTAAGGGGTCAGCCAGCCAGATCCATAGGGCACTAAGATGACTGAGACTAAGGCAGCGGGGGTTGGGGTGCTGCTGGGGCTGGGTGTGGCTCTCTCTACTTCTCTTCAATGACCTCTCCCAAGGGACCTTGTGGTCTTAATGGAGGCTGCATTAGCTGATCTAGTGATTCAATTAGTTCTAAATGCTCCTGGCCTGAGAAGGAAGGATGGCAAGGTGGGGATTTGCTGACTCCTATTTGCCGGAAAGGGTTTCCCAAGACAACGGAGATGCAATTTGAATTCCCAAGCCCCCCACTCCTTTCTCCATTCAAGAGCCCCTGGGTCATCAACCCAAATGAGATCATGCCTGTGAAAGCTCTTTGTAAAGCATGTTTATTGTTCAACCTCTCTAAGGGGGAGGGCCCCCGCTGCCTTCTCCAGTCACCCTCTGGCACAGACGTGAGGGGCTTCCCTGGGACATAAGCACCAGGAAGTTTTTGAGGGGAAGGCTCAAGGCCCAATAGTGAGGATTCCTGGACCAGTGCTTTCTCTGATAACCCAGAATATAAATATGTTGATTGTCTACAAAAAAAAAGGAAAACAATACCTACTCGAGCTTCTTCCAGTGAAAACTCTGATGGGTTCTGAAAACTGTTCCATTTACTGGGGACACAATCACAGACTCGTCTCCACAGACTAATGCAGTGTTCATTGTGTGACCCTGCTCCCCACAGAGACCTCACTTTGAGGCTGAGGATCACATGTTCGCTCCTGGGAACACTGCTCCACCTCTTGCAAGAAGGGTCAGATATAGGAAATGTTTGCCAGAGGAGAGCCAACAAGGACAAGTGTCAGGGAGGGAGCTTCCATCAGAGGAGAGCCAACAAGGACAAGTGTCAGAGAGGAAGCTTCCATCAGCAGGTTCTTTTGCTTTTTGGAAGAAAAATATGTTTTTCTTCAGGGCTAGAAATCACCCTGATTCTCTGAAAGCTTCCGGGGGCAGCAGGCAGGGGAGTTCTGCAGGAATTGACCCCAGCTCCTAGTGTGTAAAATCAAAGTTAGCTTAAATGGGATTCCAACTTTGGCTTCATATTAGAATCGCCTGGGAACCCTAAAAACCATTCATACCTCAGCCACACACACACAAATATTCTAACTTCATTGGTCTGGCTGTAGAGCCTAGATGTGAAGGATTTTCATAGCAAACCAGCTTAAAAAAGATTGTATATCCGGGGAGATGGCTCAGTGGGTTAGCATGAGAATCTGAGTTTAGATTCCTACCATGCACATAAAAAGCTGGACATGGGGGTGCATCTCTAGCACTGGGCTGGATGGAGCTAGGTGGACCCTTGGTGCTTGCTGGCCAGCTGGTCTCATCACAAGGGTGAGCTCCAGATTCGGTGAGAGATCTCAGATAAGCTGGAACAGAGGAAGATGCATGAAGCTGACCTCTGGTCTTCACACCTGAACACTCATGTGCACATATATGCATACACCACATACACACGCACACAAAAGTTTTTAAAAAATCTGAATCATGCTGTTTGCCAATTTCCATGGTACAAACCGTTATGGCCCATTTCAAGCATGACAAGTGACACCCAAAACTCCCGGTGTTCTAATTCGCAGCTAAGGTAGAAAGACAGCAGGATCTGCACACCACCCACAGAAGACGCATTGACCTGCCATCAGGATGCTTCAAGCCCCCAGAGCAGAGGTGAGAGGGGGAAAGTGTGGCCATAACTCACACACACATCCCTGTACCCCTTTTCCTCCCCCAGCCACAGAGGTCATCATCTAATCCCATTCCCCTGCCAAAGACACTCCAAGTGGTTTGTAGAGATAAAAAGGCAATGAAGGAAAGAAAGTGCTCCTGGCTGCCAGAAGCTGTCAAGACTCCTTCCGGGAAACAACCTCTTAACTATTCATCTCCTTTCTTATCCATCCAGAAAACCTCTTCAATACTGAAAGCAGTCGGCCAGATACCCGGGAGGTCACTGTTTATCACATTATCCACTTTCGCTGGCAGGAAGATCAAGGGCAGTCTCCCCAGAAGTCTCTCAGAACCTATGCTGGAGCTAGGGAGGTGAGGGCGGGGCCCACAGGAAGGAGGGAGGCAGCTTGCTTCTAGTAGTGATGGGCTCTTGGGCGTTTTACTTAAGGCTGTCTCCACACCTTTTCTTCCAACAGCATGGGTTCGTGCTTGTTTACAAATTCAGCTCTGTGATAGCCATTTAGAGAATTTGTGTTTTTAAGAGGAAAATACTGTCCTTTGAGGCATTTAAAACTAATAGGAGAGTCAGAGCTAAGGGAAGAAGCAAGGCTTGGAGTTCCGAGTCACAAGGATAACCGTTCCCTCAGACAGGCTCCAACTATGGGAGCCAGCAGAACTTACAGCATGTTTCCTAAAACTTTACCAGTTCCCAAAACAGAGTATTAAAAAGTGGCTGAAGGGGCTGGAGAGATGGCCTAGTGGTTAAGAGCACCGACTGCTCTTGCAGAGGACCCGGGTTCGATCCCCAGCACCCACGTGGCGGCTGAGAACCGTCTGCAACTCCAATTCCAGGAGAATTCCAGTTCCAGGGGAATCCGACGCCCTCTTCTGACCTCCGCGGCATTGCACGACACGAGTGCACAGACCTACACGCAGACAATACATTCATACACATAAATAAAGAAATTAAAAAAAAAAATTTTAAGTGGCTGATAGCCAGAAAAGCACAGAGACCAGTGCAGGCTCAACCTGGAAGTCAGGTAGTGAGAATTGTAGCACAGAGAGCCACTGGAGGATCCCATGCTTAAGGTAAGTCCAAGCCTCTGGGAAGGAGGAATCACCTATTTCCTGCTTCATCTAGGCAGCCTTTTTTTTTTTTTTTAATGTGTGGCACCACCAGGTAGATTTGTTACGCTCTGAACAATAAGTACATTCAACTCAGGGGCATCTTTGTCTAATTTGCTCAAAAGCACCCAAGTGGCCAACAAGGGCCCCAGAACAAGCTGATCCTGCTAGCAGCACAGGGTTAAGCTCACCTCATTGCTATGCAGTCAGACCTCGGTTCTAGTCCTCACTCTGCACTGAAGGAGCTTGGCTGCCAAGATTCAAGGATGCTCTCAAGTAAGGCAGGCGTACACTTAGGTTATGATCAGAATAAAAGAAACACATTGCATTTGGGGCTTTAGTCATTGCTGTCTTGGACTTGCTCTGGTTAGGCCAGTATTTTACATCTCCTAGCAGAGACTGACCTGACCTGGTGGTGACTGGATACCTGGGCAAGTTTTCACAAGATACAAAATCAGATATAGGAGGTTTCTGTGCAGGGCTCTATGGGTTAACTGGTTCTATGGTTTGGATGTTGACTATCCTTGAAGGTACATGTGTTAAAGGTTTGGTCCCTCGGGTGGCACTATGGAGGGGTGGTAGAGCCTTTAGGAAGTGAAACCTGGTGAGGGGCCCTTAGATCACTGGACTGTGCCCTTGAACGGGACGGAGGGAACTGGAAATCTCGCTCTTTCTCTCTCTTGCTTTCTGGCCCTGCACTGAGCGGCACTGTCTACCATATGCCCCCAATGTTACCATCTAGCTCCCACCAGAGCTCAAAGCAAAGGCCCTGCCAAACATTGCTCTGGGATCTCCAGAAATGGGAGCCAGATATAACCTTTCTCTTATAAGTTAATTTACCTAAGGTATTTTATTATAGTAGTACAAAACTGATTAAAACCACTGCTGTCTCAAGTATTAAAATAGAATGAATATTTATCATCAGCTCAGTCTTTTGAACCACAGAACAGACTAATATTAAAGCAAAAAGAGAGTTGGACGTAAAGCTTAGTTGGTAAAGTGCTTGCCTACAATGGATGAAGCCCTGGGTTCAACCCTTAGCACCATAGCGCCATTTACACCAAATTACAGTGCACACGTTTAATCCCAACTCTTGGGAGGTGGGTGTAGGAGGATCTGAAGTTCAAGGTCATCTTCAGCTACACAGTGAGTTCCAGACCACCCTAAGGCACATGAGACCTTACCTCAAAAGCAAAGAAAAAGGAAGACAGATATGATCATATAATCAGCTAAGATCATCCCATTTTACAGAGAAAACAACAAAAACAAAAAGAGTAAGAAAATAAAATGCTTGGCTCAGGTCATTCTGCTTCTTAGCTTCGGGGCCGTCTGTGAGAGGGAAGTCACAGACTCCCAGTGATCACTACTATTCACAAGCCCACATGCTGTGCCTGCAAAGCAATGGCAGAGAAAGAAAGGGCTGAGTTACAGAAGAAATACAGAAGTCGACAGTAACATTGACACAATTCAATGGCAAATCGGGGGTGGGAAAGGAAAAATAGATTTTAGAATTAGGTAAGGGCCAGATCAGTCAAGGGTGAACAAAGAAAGCCGTGAATGAAAGACGAACAGCGCACAGAACCATGGAGGGAGATGAAGGAAGTGAGGTGTGAAATCAACCCTCCTTTGACTGCACTGCGCAGGGCCCCCTTGAAATATGCCACTCACTGCCTGTCGCTGGAGATGGAGGGGAAATGGAGGTGGTGCTGAGTAGGGTGGCAGTGAGAACTGCTTCCTGTGTGTAACTAGGCCACAGCTCAGGGCCTGGCTACTGCTTCCTATGTGCAGCTAGGCCACAGCTCAGGGAACCTTCTAGAAGGATGGGGTCCTACCAGAGACTAAGAGGTTAACTTACCTGGATCACCAAGTCTCTTTGTCAGCAGGCTGGGTGGGACCTCGTCTGATGAACTGCCTGATGAACCTCTTCCAGCCTCACCCCTGGAGGGGTGGTGCTACCTTGAGTGTGGGTTTGGGTGCCATTCAAGAAACTAATAATGGTCGCATTGCCTTTCCCGAAAGTTTTTCCTACACAGAGGTGCCCAAACCAGGCCCAGGCCCAGTACCTGCCTTGGAAGGTACTCCTCGTGACCTTTGAGAACTACTAGCCTGTCCTGTCCTCTGCTCATTGCCCAGGTCTGAAAACAGATCCTTCCTGAATTCAGTTCCAATAAGGGTTCCCCTAGAGTCATCCAGTTCAGAAAGGGAGCCATTTCAAACATCCCTGCATTCCAGGGGCCAGGGAGCTCTGATCCCCTGAAAAAGCCCCTTGAGTCACAAAGCCACACCAGAAAGATATGAGCTTGAAAACCGGAATGACAGCCCAGGAAGCTGACAGACAAAACGGGTCAGGGTTGTGGTCACCTCATGCAAAGGATCATGCAGCATTCATGACTGTGCCAGGGCCCCAGTCACAGGGCGGGGGTCAGAGCCATATTCCTTCAGCAAGTGCATTATAAGAATCCCAACAGCAACAGTGTAAGAATTATCCACAGACTAGGTTAAAGTGGCAGCTTCCTGAGCTCCAGGACCCTTGTCCACAATTTCTGTTTCAGTAGGTCTGGGGCAGGGCCTGGCGGTTTATATGTCTAGTAAGTACCCTTGTCTTCTCTGAAGCAATCAGTCCCTGGACCCCACTTTGGAAAAGGAACCAGCAGAAGGCAAACTGTCTAGGCCACAATGAAATATACAGGTGGAGCAATAGAGGATGGCTTGGTAACACCCAGAATCAATGACTGAATGCGGACCATGAGTTATATTCGATACTTATTGAAGTATCATAATGAGGTCAGACTCACGGGCCGCTGGTCCTTGGGTCTTGCAGATACTGGCTCTGATGCGGCATCTGGCAACGCTCCCTCTCTCCGTCCACACTGAAACAGTGCGATGCTCCCACATGAGTGTGGATCTACCTCTGGGGTTTGGTCCCTGTCTGATGGATCTGCCTGAGACAGTAGGGGAGTGAAGTTCGGCAACTGGAAGGAGGCTGGGGAAGGGCTTAATGAGGAGGTGGGAGACCTGGGTCCCCTTTGTCCATCTTCTCTTCCTAGGCAAGCAGCTCAGCATCACTGCACCTCAGTTTCTTCCCTGAAATTAAGAACATTACCACTTTCTCTGAGAAGTCAAAGATTAGCAGATGAAAGTTTCTCAGTTCAGCTGATGGAGCAAAAGTTTATTGAGACACCTGCAAAACCTAATTGGTCCCACAATGGTTAATTTGATGGCTCTGTAAAGAGGCAGCTTCAGAGACAGAGGCTGGGTCTGGGAGGGACTTCCAGGAGGGAAGATTTTGTTACCTGCAATACCCAGGGTGTGTAGGAAAGTTAAAAATAAGTGGGACCCTTGTTCTCCCTGCCCAGCCACAGATCAGAGGTGAATATCATTAATTTCAGAGGCTTTGTTTGCTCAAAAATGAGAAGCCTTTTGCCTAATGAAGAACTCCTAATAGGTGTTGTTTTTCCTAAATTATCATATTAACCACAGATAATTAACAAGCGTATCTTTAATGCCGCAGGATACTGACAAACCCGCTGAACGCATCTCGTCGCCTATAAATCATCCAGCCATCCTTCAAGGCAGCTGTTTAATTACTCCCGCATTTGGGAGGAGCAATATTGAGACTCTCTAAATTTGGTTGCCAGTGAAAATAAAGTCAGCAACATTTCAGCTCTTTATCATCATCGCTCCGTTTTAAGATGCCACTGCCAGTTCTATTTATAATGGTGAAAAACTGGAAACTGCCCAAATGCCCAGCAATGAGGGACTAGCTTGGCGAAACCAATTACAGGGGAGACATTTAACAGCCACCATGGAGATACCTAAATGACAAGACTCAAAACATCGTCAGTACATGGGAACACACATTCTAAATCATGTTAACTGGGGAAGCAACATAAAATACCATGTACACAGTGATTATGAGGGTATAAAAAGATATATAATTATTGACAAATAATGGCTGAGAATTGGAGGGGACTGAGTTCTTTTTCAGAAACAAAATCCTGCTTGTGGCAGTAGAGCAGGTTGCTTCCCTCTCCAGCCAGCAGCTCCGGGTTCCCGGATTCAGGAAGGGTAGCTAGGATCCTTTCAGCACCCCTCCCCCAGTCTGGAAGAAATGCTTTTACCATCACAGCCCTCACAGCATCTGAACGGTGCTTGGGGTGGTAATCAGTGGCATGCGTCTGTCACGGCTCATTGTTCTCGGCAGCATGGAACTCCTCCACGCTAGAAGGAACCTTATTTTCAGCGGAAATGGATTCAGCTCTCCTTGGCCCATTTTCCTTCCCAGAAGTTCAGCTGAAAACTAAAGCTATCTGGCTCCAGAGCCCAGCAGAGGCCTCAGCCTGATGTCTGGCTTGGGGTGACACAGAGATGTAGGCAATGAGGGGGATGAAAGGGACAAGGGACATCTCTGAACTCTAAGCTACCCCTCAAATACCCAGCAAGGCAGTGGAAAGCTAGACAGTGGAAAGAAGGGAGCTCTGAATTTACAACTGAATACAAGAACTGAATAGAACGCAAGCTGTCTGTAAGAGCCTTCACTAAGCCTTTGTTTTGTTTTTCAAGTTATCTTTTCCTTCTTCCCAAGAAGGAGAGAGGGCAATGCAATAAGAGAACAAGGGCACGAAATCCATGTTTTGGAGTAAAAAGTGGGAAGTTGAGTGACAGAGGGACCAGCCAGGGGCCATCCTAGATTCTCTTCCTGTTTGCTGTGGTCCAAGCCTTAATTTGCAATCCTCCTACCTCGGCCTCTCAAGTACCTGGGGATGATAGTTAGATCTAGAATCATCATGGAAACGAACTTCTGTGCACAGCTTTGAGAGTTTCTAAATTAGGTGAACTGAGGTGAGAAGACCCACTGTGGGTGGTGTCATCCCGTGGGCCGGAGTCTTGGACAGGTATCTATATCACTCTCTGCTTCCTGACTCCGGATGCAATGAATGAGACCAGCGCTTCAAGCTCCTGCCATGGTAACTTCCCTGCCACAGTGGCCTGTACCCTCAAACTGTAAGCCCAAATTCCTTCCTTCCTTCCTTCACTTGCTTTAGTCAGGTATTTTGTCACAGCAGTAAGAAAAGTGACTAATACACTTGGATTACAGGCCTGCACCACAAGGCCTGACTGTTTCTTCTCCGGGTCTGTGCAGAATTTCTTTGGCTGCTTGATAAAGTTACTGGAATATACAGGGGAAGAGGAGGAGATACAGAGTCCACATCTTAGCCAGTTCTAGGGTCCCAGGACCTGAACTGCAACCATCTAGTCCTCTCTTCCCTGTAGCTTTTAGTCTTAAAAGGAACAAGTTCACAGCCAGGCGTGGTGGCGCACAGCAGGCAGATCTTTGTGAGTTCAAGGCCAGCCTGGTCTACGGAGTGAGTTCCAGGACAGCTGGGGCTACAGGGAGACCCTGTCTCCAAAAGACCATTAAAAAAAAAAAAAAAAAGGAGCAAGTTCACTTACCATCCTGGCCTCACAAGAAACTCAGTTTGTGTCTGCTTGGGCTGGTGCTTGGCAGGGAGCTGGGACATGTGCCCCTCTGTGGAGACAGATGGAGGACATGGCTTCTCCCTCCCACTGCCCCAGGTGTTTGAGAGAGGTCTCCATCTCCTCTCCCACTCGCATCTGCTTGCCGCCCATTATCTCCTTGGCCCTGTCTCCTGCTTGCCGCCTCCTACTTCTAGTGAAAATGTTATTTCTGGTTCTCATTAGCATATGTAAGCAAAGTTATGGATGAAGTCCTGAGGTGACCTGAACACTATGTTGTATTCATTCTGTCCTTTGCTGTGCCGGTGGGAAGTCTTTCAACTAAGGTATTCTGACAAGCTCTTTAAATCAGAAATGCCTGAATCTCAAAATGATGGGAAACCAGGCCCCTGGAGAGTCCCTTCCAGTATGAAGCCAGGTCATGAAAATACAGATATTCCCTAAGTAACTGTGAGCTATAGGCTTCCGTATGTATGTATATATATATATATA
>VZQC01007982.1:3197337-3215602 GCA_009823505.1 Rhizomys pruinosus
AAAACAAAACATATCAATATGTCAGTATCCTATGAGGTCAGTACTGAGGATGAGGACAAATTACTTCAATCAGAAAGCTTGTCTTTGACAGTTTCAAGGGGTTCTTAGGTTTCCTTTGCATGGATAGGCATACCTGCAAATATGTAGGTTTCTGCTGTGCATGCTTGTTGTTCACAGAATTGAGAGCACAACATTCGATAAGCTAGGATACATACCAGAAGCAGTACTGGGACCCACTGTGGGTGCTGGGAAACTAAGCAGTGTCCTCCCTAGAAGAGTCACTGATCCTAACAGATGAATCTCACTCCAGGTGCAAATTGCCCCCCAAAATTTCCTTTCACAGACCACACATGGCTCAGGTCGGTGCTCAAAGTGAGATAACCAAGCATTTGTTACTGTTATAATTCAGGTTTATCTGTTGTTTTTGTTGTTACATTTTTAATTTTCGTTATTTTTTATGGGTATGAGTGTACCATTTGCATGTAGGTTTGTGCACCCGTGTCATGCAATGCTGCAGAGGTCAGAAGAGAGTGTGGGATTCCCCTGGAACTGGAGTTCTCCTGGAATTGGAGTTACAGATGGTTCTCAGCCACCAAGTGCGTGCTGGGTATCAAACCCGGGTCCTCTGCAAGAGCAGTCAGCGCTCTTAACCACTAGGTCATCTCTCCAACCCACTGTTGTTATTTTTTTTTGAGACAGCATCTCACTTTAGTTCCAGCAGGCCTGCAGCTCCGTACTTAGAAGAGGCTGGACTTGAACTCAAAGAGCTCCCCGTGGCATCTGCCTACCCACTGCTGGGATAAAAGATGTGTCCCGGGCTGGAGAGATGGCCTAGCGGTTAAGAGCGCCGATCGCTCTTACAGAGGACCCGGGTTCGATCCCCAGCACCCACATGGCGGCCGAGAGCCGTCTGAAACTCCAATTCCAGGAGAACTCCAGTTCCAGGGGAATCCGAGACCCTCTTCTGACCTCCGCGGCATTGCACGACACGGGTGCACAAACCTGCATGCAGACAGTACATTGATACACATACAGAAATAAATAAAAAAATTAAAAAAAAAAAGAAGGAACTAACTCCCTGTATCAAGTTTCTTTTTCTTATCAGTGTAACAAATATATTAGACAGAAATAAGTTAAGGGAGAGATTTATTTTGGCTGATAGTTCAGCGGACACCATCACCACAGCCGGGTAGCCTACAGCATGCTGTGTTTCAATACAGGTGGATAAGGAAGGGGAGAGCTCAGGTCAAAGCCCTCAAAGGCCTGACCCCCAGGACCCACCTACCAGGTGTGCCTCCCACTCCCAAAACAGTGCCACCAGCTGGGGACCAAATGTTCAGAGGTACGGGCCTGTGCAAACCTTATCCACCACGTACTTTCTTTTTTTTTATGGTAGAGGGTATTTTTTAAGGGATTCACAATATAAGAGCACAGTTGTTTTCAGATCACATTGATGTTGCTTGCTCAGTTTGCCATACAATTAGGTAATTGGTGCTAGCATCCACAGATGAGGGATATCATTCATCATTTGTTTTTCTGGGACTGTGTTACTTCACTTAACATGATATCTTCTAGCTCCATCCATTTACCTGCAAAGCTCACTATGTCACCTTTCTTTACCGCTGCATAGAACTCCATTGTGTAGATGTACCACATTTTCTCTATCCACTCGTCAGTTGAGGAGCATTTGGGTTGGTTCTGGCTCCTTGCTATTGTGAAGAGAGCTGCAATAAACATGGCTGTGCATATATCTCTGTGGTTAATCCACGTAATTTCACAAAGGACATCTGATCCTGTCACAGAAAAGGCCCTTAGGCCTGATCATACCTCATAAAGACTCAGTTCTTAATATTATCAAACAGACAGCATCTGGATTTTAGAGAAGACACATAGGATCATCACAGCCTACTCACCCCTTTTCTGTCACTCAGAACACCATCAAGAACATTTTCTTAATTTTTAAATTTATTTTTAACGCGTATGAGTATTTTGCCTACATGTATGTAAATGTATCATGTGTGTGCGATTCCCACAGAGGCCAGAAGATGGCATTGGATTCCCTGGCATTGGAATTCTAGACTGCCATTAGCCACAATGAGAGTACTGGGTTCTAAACCCAGGTCCTCAGCTCTTAATGGCTGAGCCCTCTCTCCAGCTCCAGGAACATTTTCTGTACCATCCCCAGGTTTCAACTCCAGCCACAGAATATCAACCTAATATATCAGATCTTCCAATATTTAAATACATCCCTCAATTCTATCTCAAGGGAGCCACAGCATAAAAGATGACATATAATTATAGTCATTAGCAAGAAAACTCTACAAGTGAAAAATAGAGACAGAGAGGAGAAGGAAGAAGAGCAAGAAGAATGGTGAGATGGCTCAGCAGGGAAAAGTACCTGCCACCAAGACTGACAACTGCAACATCCTCTGACATTCACATGTGTGCTGTGACATGTGTATATTTACAAACAAACACATACACACACAAATAAGTAAATTTAAAAAAAAATTGGGGGTGATTTGAGACAGGGTCTTCCTATAGCCCCAACTAGCCTGGAACTTGTTATGTAGATTAGGCTAGCCTTGATCTCACAGAGATCCATGTGCCTCTGCCTCCTGAGTGCTGGTATTAAAGGTGTGTACCACCGTTCTTTGCTTAAAAAAATGTCAAAGAGATAGACAAAAAAAAACAAGGAGACAGTGAGAGAGAAAGAGAAAAATACAAAGGAGACATGTTTAGCCTAATAAGATTACATCTGCGCAACGTTTCTAATTACACATGTATTTTCATCCAGAGGGAAGTTGGGAAACCAGTTACCTAGGAGCATAAGGGAATTTCAGAGTGATTTTCCCTTTTTTTCCAACTTCTCTGCATCACTTAAATGTTAGATATGATGAATATAGATTGCTTCCATAAACAGAAAGTGTACAAAGATCTATAAATGTGAACTATAACCTCTCCCTGACAAAGCCTTCTCAGACTGGCCCAAAGAACACCAACCCTCATAAAGCTTTCTGGGAAATGGGTTTGTCCGATCCCATCAAGGATACTTACACTACCCTTCCCAAACCATAGCACTTGACATTTTTGGAAACCCAAGAGTGGCTCAGAGAGTCGCCTCTCCCCGGAGCTGCCACACCCCTTCTCCAGGTGCCAGCCAGGCTGTCCTTAACCTGGATTCGGTGTGCAACACTAGACTCTCTCTTACTAAGAAGGATATGATGTGTTTGCTTCTCAAGTTCATGAATTTTCCCCATCCCAGCAAAGCAGCTTCAGGAATGTTGATGGGTCCTGAGCCTCCCTAACAGCTCCCGGGAGAGAAGGGAGTCACCCCCTCTGTCTCTCTATGTTGTGGTGACATGTCTCCTGAGTTTCTGTCTCTAGCCACTGAGCTTGGGTCTAGGAGCTCAGCTTCTCACAGGTTCTGTCTCGCCTTTTTGGAATCTACTGCTCACCTCTGGCTTCCTCACTCAGACAACTGGAGAGACAGCGCCATGGTTAAGAGCACTGGCTGCTCTTGCAGAGGACCTGGGTTCAATTCCCAGCACCCACATGGTGACTAATTACCATTCATAACTCCAGTTCCAGGGGAGCCAGCGCCTTCTTCTGACATCTGTGGGCATTGCACAACAGGGGTGCATTTATATACTCATACATATAAACTAAAAATCATAAAATATTAACAAAAAAACAGGGTTTGATTTTTCTCAAATAACACTGCTGATGACATGGATGCGGCAGTGGAATGACTTCTTTGTGAGAGGTCTCTGTGCTTTCCTGCCCCAGCTGCAGACATCACACCTTCCTGTCTCACAAGGAAAGCAAAGCTTTACTAGGACACTCAAAAAAGAGTTCCGCCAACAGCTTCTCAGCCGCATTGTCTCACAGTCGGATGCAAGGGAGAGCAGACAACAAACATTTGGATTTTCTGGCCTCCACTGTAACATAAGATTCTTGAGGTTAACAAACCAGCAGCCTGGATTACAGGGCCCTTGAGTGCTTACTGTGGCCCAGGTCCATCTGCAATCCCTACCCACCCGGCATGTCAGGATGAAGGCATCCCCATCCCTACCCACCCAGCATGTCAGGATGAAGGCATCCCCATCCCTACCCACCCAGCATGCCAGGATGAAGGCATCCCCATCCCTACCCACCCAGCATGCCAGGATGAAGGCATCCCCATCCCTACCCACCCAGCATGCCAGGATGAAGGCATCCCCATCCCTACCCACCCAGCATGCCAGGATGAAGGCATCCCCATCCCTACCCACCCAGCATGTCAGGATGAAGGCATCCCCATCCCTACCCACCCAGCATGTCAGGATGAAGGCATCCCCATCCCTACCCACCCAGCATGTCAGGATGAAGGCATCCCAATCACTCCACCTTACAGATGAGAAGGCCCTACTTCTAAGGGATGGAGAACTTGTCAGTCACTCTGCCCTCAAGGGTTCCCTCAGGAATTTAAATCCCTCATACCTAAAGATCGACATCCTTTGGGGGAAGAGCCAATTAATAACTATTTAAGGTGTGAGATCTGTAGTCTTTCTTTCCTCATTTCTGCTACCATAGTCCAAAAACAGACACAGCCAGTGGGGACAAATGAACTGAATTCTAATAAAACTTTATTTGTAGATATTAAAAATTAAATTTTGTGTCATTTTATCCCTGTCCGAAATATTACTCTTCTTTTGACTTTCCTTTTCCAAGTCTTTAAAAATGGAAACCATATGCTCAGTTCAAAGGCCCTACAGCAATGTTTCCATTCTGATCAGCCCTTTGGGCTATGACTTGACACGCCTATCAGCTAGGGCTGGGAGCATTTCTGATCCTTAGTGCACATAGATTTTCTTCTGCGATTTTACCCCACCTGTGTGGCTCCACCCCTTTCCTATGCTGATGGCAACGCCTCATGTTTCCATGGATGTGTACCTGAGTACCACCACCACATGGCACAGCACTCAACTGAGTCTCCACTAGCCCCAGAGCACATGCCACTGCTGGTGTGAAGTAGTGACTTACGCAAAGAAGAAAACTGGCACCAGCAGAAGCCCTGTCCTGAAAACTTGGTGCTCCCCTGCTGAGGACCCAGTGGTCTTAGGACCTTCTCTTTAGTTGACCCTTAGAGCATGGCTGGATGTCTCTCTGTCCTTAACACACTGCTGACACTCCAGAAGAAAGTAACAATCAAAGGTTTCTTAACTGGCTCCTTAGGGATGCACAGAGGGAGTGAGAAGGGGACAAATACAACTGCTCCCTCTCAGAGCCCAGCCTCACCCCCTACACAAAGGCACCTTGGAATTTCCTCCTGCTTTGCAGCTACCCTCCACTAGAACAGATGTATTCTTCCACAAAAGCTGCTGTTTTGACCAAAAGAAAGAAAGAGCAACTCCAACTCAATAAAATTAAGATGAAAAGGGAAGCATAACAACTGATAACAAAAAGATCCAGACAATCATACAGTAATACTTCAAAAACCTATACTCTACTAAATTTGAAAACCTAAGGAAATATATGAATATCTGAAATCATGGAATTCACCAAAGCTTAACCAAGAAGAGATCAACAGATTAAACAGACCTATAATATCCTATAATATATGAGGAAATGAAACTGTAATTAAAAAAAAAAACCTCCCAACTACAAAAAGCCCAGGCCCAGATGGATTCCTGGCAGAATTCCATTAAGCATTTAAAGAGGACCTACCACCATTATTACTCAAATTATTCAAAAGGATGGAAACAGAGGAAAATCTCCCAAATTCCTTCTATCACTCTAATACCAAAACTAGACAAAGATACAACTAAAAAATAAAACTATAGACCCATTTCGGGGGCTGGAGAGATAGCCTAGTGGTTAAGAGCACCAACTGCTCTTGCAGAGGACCCGGGTTCAATCCCCAGCACCCACATGGCAGCTGAGAACCGTCTGTAACTCCAATTCCAGGAGAACTCCAGTTCCAGGGGAATCCGACACGCTCTTCTGACCTCCGCGGCATTGCATGACATGGGTGCACAAACCTACATGCAGACAGTACACGCATACACATACAAAACTAAATAAAATTTTAAAAAATCTATAGACCCATTTCATTGGTGAACATAGATGCAAAAATTCTCAACAAATACTTGCAAACTGCAGACAGTCACACATCAAAAAGATAATCCATCATGACCAAGTTGGATTCATACCAAAGATGCAGGGGTGGTTCGACATATGTAAGTCAATAAATGTCATAAAGCACATAAATGGACTAAAAGACAAAAACCACATGGTCATCTCAATTGATGCAGAAAAGGCCTTTAACAAAATTCAACATGCTTTCATGTTTAAAGTCTCAGATGGAATTGGACTGAAGGGAACATTCCTCAACGTAATTAAAGCCATATACAACAAACCCACAGGCAACATTTTTCTAAATAGGGGGAAATTAGAAGCATTCCCCTTAAAGTTAGGAACCCAGAAAGGCTGCCCACTATCCCCACTCCTTTTCAATATAGTTCTTGAAGTGCTCACTAGAGCAATAAGACAAGAAAAGAAAATTAAAGGAGTACCAACTGGGAAAGTGGTCAAAATATCCCTTTTTGCAGATGATATGATAGTTTAATTAAGGGATGCAAAAAACTCCACCAGAAAACTCCTAGAAACAATTAACAGTTTCAGTAAAGTGGCAGGATATAAAATTTAACCTAGAAAAATCAGTAGCCTGCCTTTATACCAATAACAAGCAATTAGAGAAGGAATACAAGGATACCTTCCCATTCATAATAGCCTCAAAAAAATCTAGTAACAAACCTGACCAAAGACACTAAAAATCTCTACAATGAAAATTTTAAATCCCTGAAGAAGGACATTGAAGAAGACACCAGAAGATGAAAGGACCTCCCATGCTCATGGATTGGAAGAATTAATATAGTAAAAATGACCAACCTGCCCAAATTAATATAAAGATCCAATGCAATTCCAATTAAAAATCCCCACGAGCTTCTTTTCAAACCTAGAAAAAAAAAAACCCTAAAGTTCATGTGGAAAAACAAAGGACCCAGGATAGCCAGAGCAACCCTGAGCAAAAAGAGCAATGCAGGAGGGATTACTATACCAGACTTCCAACTATATTATAGGGCCATAGTTATAAAACAACCTGGTACTGGCACAAAAACAGACCCGTAGATCAATGGAACAAAATTGAAGATCCAAACTTGAGCACATGTAATTTCAGCTACCTCGAATTTGACAAATGGGCCAAAAAGACTCAGTGGAGGACAGACAGCATCTTCAGCAAATGGTGTTGGCAAAACTGGATCACCACTTGTCAAAGAAAAAAATTGAACCCCTACTTTTCACCCTGTACAAAACTCAACTCCAAATGAATCAAAGACCTCAATGTGAAAACTGAAACTCTGAAAATGATAGGAGAAAACATTGGCAGTAACCTACAAGACATAGGCATAGGAAAAGACTTTCTAAATCAGACAGCAGCTGCACAGGAAATAAGGTCAACAATTGACAAGTATTAAACTCAAAAGCTTCTGTACAGTGAAAGAAACAATCAAAGAAGTAAAGAGAAAACCCAAGAGTGGGAGAAAATCTTCACCAGTGACACATCTGACAGAACATTAACATCCAGAATATATAGACTACTCAAAAAACAAATGAAAGAAAACAAATGACCCACTCAAAGGATGGAGTAAAGAGATGAACAGAGACTTCACAAATGAAGAAGTAAAGGTGGCTGAGAAACAACTTAAAAAGTGTTTAACAACACTAATAATTAAGGAAATGCAACTTAAAATCACTTTAAGATTTTATCTTTTCAGCTTACTTCAGTAAGACTGGCTATGAATAAGAAAACAAAGGATACCGAATTTTGGGCAGGTTGTGGGGAAAGGGGAACACTCATCCACTGCTGGTGGGAATGCAAACTCATACAACCCCTATAGAAAGCAGTGTGGAGAACTCTTTTTTAATACTTGAATTGATGAATTGTGTATTTCATTCATTAGCTTTCAGTCCAATTTAGACACATTCCTCTCTCCCTGCCCCAATCCCACCCCTGTTCATGCCTTCTGTCATACATGTCTTGCATCTTTTTCTCAGTCTTTCCAAAGTTTTTCCCTGCAGAGGCTTGTTGGTTTGGGCAGAATTTAACCATTATCATTCAGTTCTTTCACCCAGTCTTTATGTTGTTTTTCCCTCCCCTTTGTAGTGCTCTAACATATGCCTATATAATCATCACGTATACATCAAAATTATGAGCTCTGAGAATAAACTGTATGTTAATTCCAAAATATGTTTAGGAATTCCCATTTTCCCCCTTTAATTTTATATTACTCTAAAATATGAATACATACCTTCCACCCATATACAGTAATTACAGAGTCTGAGAATAAGTGGTAAGTTAATTCTAGAGCCCATTAAGAGAGTTACATTATAACAACACAGTTGCTTTCAGATAAAAAGAAATATAACAATAATGTTGTTTAGCTTACCTTTCAACTGGGGATTTGGTGTTAACATCCACAAATGAGGGAAACCATTCGCTCTTTGTTTTTTCTGGGACTGTGTTATTTCACTTAGCATAATAGTTTGTAGTTCCATCCATTTAACCTGCAAAGTTCATGATGTCATCTTTCTTTACCACTGAATAGTACTCCACTGTGTAGATGTACCACATTTTTGTCAACCACTTGTCTGTTGAGGGGCATTTGGGTTGGTTCCAGCTCTTCACTATTGTGAAGAGAGCTGCAATAAACATAGATGTACATGTATCTTTGCACTTGGATGAGTCTTATGGGTATATACCCAGGAGTGGTATGGCTGGGTCAGGTGGTAGGCTCATTTTGAGTTCTTAAGAGTTCTCCACAATGCTTTCCATAATGGCTGTACAAGTTTACATTCCCACCAGCAGTGGATGAGTGTTTCCCTTTCCCCACAACCTCTCCAGCATTTGGTGTCTTTTGTTTTCTTGATCTTAGCCAGTCTTATCAGAGTGAAATGGTATCTGAGAGTGGTTTTAATTTGCATTTCCTTAATTATTAATGATGTTGAACACTTTTTAAGATGTTTCTCAGCCATTTTTACTTCCTCACTGGTGAAATCTCTGTTCAGCTCTTTACTCAATCTTTCAGGTAGGTCATTTATTTCCTTACTTCTTTGTTTTTTGAGTAGTCTATATATTGTTTTTTGAGTAGTCTATATATTCTGGATATTAATCCTCTGTCAAATGTATCACTGGTGAAGATTTCCTCCCACTCTGTGGGTTTTCTCTTCACTTCCTTGTTTCTTTCACTGTACAGAAGCTTTTGAGTTTGATGAGGTCCCATTTGTCAACTGTTGACCTTATTTCCTGTGCAGCTGCTATCTGATTTAGAAAGTCTTTTCCTACACAAATGTCTTGTAGGTTACTGCCAATCTTTTCTTCTATCACCTTCAGGGTTTTGGGTTGAGTCAAAATGTGCCCACCACCTGACCCAATTATTCCATTCCTGGGTATATACCCATAAGACTCATTTTATCACAGAGATACAGGCACATCTATGTTTATTGCAGCTCTCTTTACAATATCGAAGAGCTAAAAGCAACCCAAGTATCCCTCAACTGATGAGTGGATAAAGAAAATGGGGTACATCCACACAATGGAATTCTATGCAGCAGTAAAGAAAGATGACATCATGAACTTTGCAGGTAAATGGATGGAACTAGAAGCCATTATGCTAAGTGAAGTAACACAGTCCCAGAAAAACAAATGATGTATGGTGTTCCTCATTTGTGGATCCTAGCACCAAATCCCTATTTCTAAGTCAAACTGAATCATTTTTTTTTCTGTCTTTCTTTTTTTAGTAAATATAATACCTGATGTTACTCATTAACTTACTATGTAATGTGGGAATGTAAAATATTTTTTCTTTATCTGCTTACCACTCTACTGTCAAAATGTGACTCCCTAAACATGTTTTGGAATTAAGCTATAGTTTATTTTCATACATCATAATTTTGATATATGTGTGGTATGTATATATGCATATTTTGAAGTGATACAAATTGCAAGGAACAACAACAGCAAAAATACTGAAACAGTAAACTTCTCCCCAAAACAGTAAACTCTGCATCGATGTGTATGGCAGAATGCATGAACTCTGGTGAGGTTAGGGGCAAGGAAGGGGTATAAATTTGATTAAGAAATTTTGTATGAAATGCACAAAACTTCAATAAAAATTAAAAAAAAAATTGGGGCTGGAGAGATGGCTCACTGCTCCTGCAGAGGACCGGGGTTTGATTCCCAGCACCCACATGGCAGCTAAGAACCATTAAGCCAGGGGTGGTGGCACATGCCTCTAATCCTAGCACTTTGGAGGCAGAGGCAGGCAGATGTCTGTAAGTTCAAGGCCAGCCTGGTCTACAGAGTGAGTTCCAGGCCAGCTGAGGCTACAGGGAGACCCTGTCTCAAAAAAAAAATAAAACAAACAAATTATAGAGATTTATCTATTATATATATTTTTTTTTTTTTTAAGCTGCTGCTGCTTGAACTGCTTTGCTGCTTCCTCTCCACTGCTCCTCCACCAATGGCACAGACAGGCCTGCCCACTGGGATTCCAGAAGGCCTCATCGGCAAGATTACATAAGGACTGGGAAAAGTTTTCCTTGCTCCATATGCTGCTTGCTTCTCTCTTTTATCCCAGAAGGTATTTGCTGTTGAATTTGCTTGATTTCTTTAACAGAGCAGTTTGATATTCTCCATGTAGCCTCTCATGCCTCAGTTTACTTCTTTGTAAAAATGATGGAGCTATTTGGGAGGATCAGTATGAGGAATCCACGAAGTTGTTTTGTGATAACACCCACCATAACCCAATCATGCAGCAAGTGCTCCCTCCACGCTGTTCTTGCCTGCTCAGCCATCAGACTCAGTAACAAGGTAACTCTTGAAAAATGTTTGATACTCCTACAAGGAGTCCAATCGATCCTGTCCATGGCTCCCTGCTGTCCAGCCAGGAGGGAGATACAACTAAGAGTAGATAAATTAGGACTACCATCCTCTTTACAAGCTAACAGCTCAGTGAATGTTCGTGGCCCACTGGTATTAGCCTTAGAGAAAATGACAGGGTTAAGCCATGGGTTGGGGGAGGCTAGTGTTAGTTTTCCATTACTATAACAAAATACCTAAGGCTAAGGACTTATTTAACTGTCCCAGAGCTCCTTCCCTGTGTGAGGGCTTCTCTAAGACACAGACTCACATCACCAGCCACTGACCACCTTTAAGAAAGGTAGTGGTCCCAGGCTCAGGCACTCTGCCCAGGGTCTAACTTGTTGGTAGAAGAGTTATGAATGGAGTGTATGAAAATGGAAGCGAAAGAGTCTAACAGGCAAATTATAATAGCTGTCACTTCCAATGGGCAGTCTTGAGGTTGAAGAAGCACATTAACCACAAAGATCATTTCTTAGACTTCACCTCTCTCTTCTTTAACTTTCATCACATTACAAAGCTCTGGACAGCACCTCAGCTCCTTGGGAAGGAACTCCACGCACAAGTCAGTGCCTCTGAGAAGCAACTCAAGGAAGGAGTCTAGAAGTAAATCTAGAAAGGGAATTCCTTCAGAAGGCCTTGTGTCTCTTAGCATCAGAAACAAAGAGGACAGACTGTCTCAAAACTTGGACAGCTTTGGCTTCCTGCTCATTTGTTCTATGGGGGTATGAGCCGGGGGGGGGGGCTCTGTGTAGAGGGCTACGTACCTGATCCCCACCTCCCTGCCATTTCTGAACACCAGTCACATTGGGAGAAATCACAATTCTTCTCTCAGAAGCACAAGCTCACAATGAGGCCAGGCAAAAGCACCACTCTCCATTGTACAAAGGCTGTAGTTAGGAAGATTCCTGTTTGAAGAGTTTCTAGCCTGCCATACTTAACTTCTCCATGCTCAGAGCTGGGATCACATGCATTTTCCAGCATAGTTTTCTGGTAACATTGTGTGTTTTGCCACCTTGGGACCTTGTTTCCAATGCCATGATTAGAACCATCCTGTCACCCAAGTCCCTGTTACACCACAGCCTTCTAAGATTCCTTGCATGTCCCAGGTTGTTAGATCTTCAGCAAGTCCCAGTGTTTACCCCAGAAGGCACCAAGAGAAACTCAGTTCCCACTGCAAAATCAAGAAACCAATTTGGGAAGAGGAACGGCCATATGTGTGTAACCCCAGAGCTAAGAACAAGTCAACGGATTTCTTTTTTTTTTTTTTCAAAGCCACTTTTTTTATTGAAGCTCTGTGCATTTCATACAAAATTACAAATCAAATCTAGACCCGTGCCCCCCTCTCTGCCCCCCACCCCACCAGAGCTCACACATTCTGCCAAAAATGTTTTTCATCTTTTTCTCAGTCTCTCTCAAAATTCTCGATGCAGAAGTTTATTGCTTCGAGTAGAAGTTCGCCATTTCAGTCAGTTCTTTGAAACAGTGTTTCTGTTGTTGTCGTTGTTGTTTTCTTTCCAATATGCATCATTTCAAAATATGCACATATGCATGCCACATATATCATAGGTTTTAGTATCTTCAGCTTATGATTTTTTTCTTTATTATGCTGAAAGATGTCATTTTTGAAGGCTCCTCCTTGGCAAGCCCAAACCACCATCAGTTCTGCCCTTATGCTCCATACCGGGGTTTTCCTTTCCCATGGTCACCAAATGAGGTCCAGTAAGCACCGTGTCCTGTCTTGATGTTCTGGTACTGATCTCCATGATACAGCCTGGGTAGTCCAACAATGGCAGTCTATACTCTGAAGAGGCTGAAACCCCAGTAGTAGCTCAGTCCACAAGCTGGATGTCTCAGCAGTCCCCATCTGGCACTGAAGGTTTGGAGGATTCTTGGAGAGACATGAGTCTTCAGTCAATATTGGAAGGTTGAAAAGCTGTGTCTTATGTCTTTGAAGGATGGCAAAAGCAGTGGCAGGCACAGGGTAGCTACACTTGCCAGTAAGAGAGACAAAAAGTCAACAGATCTTTAAGATACCCTCCAAAGACTCATTTTGTTAAGTGCATTAAAATACACATAAAATTTATCAGCTTCACTACTTTAAGCATACAGTTCAATGGCCTTAAATATTCTGAGATTGGTATAAACACCACTATTATCCATTTCCCAAACTCTTTATCTTTCAGTTAAAACTCTGTACCCATCTGGCCAGGCCTAGTGGCACACACCTTTAATCTCAGCATTCAGAAGTCTCTGTTAGTTCAAGGCCAGCCTGGTCTATATAGTGAGTGCCAGGCCAGCTGGGGCTACAGGGAAACTGTCTCCAAAAGACAATAAATAAATAAATAAATAAATAAATAAATAAATAAATAAATATACTTTGTATCCATTCAACAACAATTACTTATTCTTCTGTTTTCTGTCTATGAAATGACTGTTCTAGGTACTTTGGTAGAATCATATGGTATTTGTGACTTTGTGACTGACTTATTTCATTGAATATAATGTCCTCAATATTCAATCATGCTGTAAACTTGGCCAAAGAAAGACCATCTCTGGTGTATAAAGGAAAGACACCAAGTAGCTTTATGGATGAGACTCATACTGGTGGAATACCATGACTCTGAAGAGGAGTGAGAATTTTCACTTATATTTTATCATTATATGGGGTTAGGAAGGGTATGACTTTATGTCATTCTCAAATTTGTTAATTCACTAAAATCTGGTGCCATATTCTTTAAGAATGCTAAAGGTTGCTGGGTACAGTGGTACATGCCTTTAATCCCAGCACTTGGGTGGCAGGCAGATCTGCATGAGTTTGAAAGTAGCTTAGTGAGTTCCAAGACAGCCAAAACTACATAGTGAGACACTCTCTTATCAATAAGTAGATAAACATTCAAAAGAATGCTGAGCATATAGCATATATATGACAATGAGACTTCAGTCTCTTTCTTTTTTTAATTTTATTTATTTATTTATGTGTATAAATATACTGTCTGCACATAGGTCTGTGCACCCATGTCGTGCAATGCCGTGGAGGTCAGAAGAGCATGTCGGATTCCCCTGGAACTGGAGTTCTCCTGGAATTGGAGTTACAGACGGTTCTCAGTCACCATGTGGGTGCTGAGGATTGAACCCGGGTCCTCTGCAAGAGCAGTTGGTGCTCTTAACCACTAGGCCAACTCTCCAGCCCCGAGACTTCATTCTCTTTCATGCACTAAATGTGTGTGGGGGGGAGCCGCTTATGAGATATAATTTGGAGAGATTCTGAAAGAAACCTTATACCATATTATTCATTCCTCATCAAAATTTTCCTGTCACAGCATACACCCAGAGCCTGCAATACATTATTGTAGAAACACCTGTGGGTGGGGTATGGCCTCAACTTACATAGCACCATGGGAGAGGAGTCACATTACTAACCATCGCTTACCCTTCAGTGTGGGTAGACTTAGCAGAGACTTTAAAAGTAGCCTGTCCACAGTTGTTAAGGGAGAAAGTGGGAGGAATATATATCGCCCTGGCATCTGGCAGCAAGGATTCTAGAGTCTTCTAGACTTCCTCAAGATGGGTCGTGGAGGTGTCCTCAGGTAAATACAGGATGGAGGAGGGCTTGTGTGCACTAACCAGAAGTGTTTACTCCTCTCAGTGAAACTAACCCATGCAAAGAACACCTGAAAAGGGAATTCCTCCAGAAACATCCCATGATTTGAGTGCTACGCTGCTGGGTTTTTTTTTCCCTGTTACTATTTTTTCAAATAAACTCCTAACCACACAAGCTGACTATGACATAGTGATCATTGTGGCGGAAAAAAAAAATTATCACCATGGATCACTAACTCTCAACCTTTAAGATAATGTTCAGGTATAATAGTACCCTGGGGACCCCTTTTACAAAAATTCTCTTGTGACACCCACTAGGTCCAGAGAGAGCAGGCAGCACTGTGGCTGGGGTCAGGTGGGCACAACACCAGGGGGGCTCATCACAGCCCTGGGCCTGGCCTGTCGCCTGCCAGCCAGCCACACCTGGCCCAGCATGCACAGCAGCAGGGTAGAATCACCCAGCCAGCTGAACACCAAACAGGTCCAGAGGGCACTGGCAAACTGCCCCCCAACCCTCTTGAGCTACAGTGAGGGTATCCCACTGAGAACAGCTGTAGCAATACCAGAGGACAAATCAGGTGCATGCTCAGCAGGAAACCCACCTGATTATGACCTCCAGATTTCTGGAGAACCTCCAGACCAGAAAGGGAGGAGCTAGCTGAACCTCCCAATATATAACCAAAAGTGAAAACTGGAAACCTAACACAACCAGCCCTCCATAAACCAAGGAGAAGACAACGAACATATCTGTAGGAAACAAGGAAATTAAGCCTTCAGTGCAGTGAAGAAACATTTGAGATTCGCACCAGAATACAAACAATAAAACAAACCCACATGCCAAAAACACAAAGAAAAACAACATGGGAAAAACACATAATAAATCTCCACCAGATACTACCAGTCCTTTAGAAGATCCCTACAATGAGTTCTTGCTGGAAGGAACCCAGGACATGGATCTTAGAAGAACAATCATAGACATAATCAAAACAATCAAAGAATATAAATAACAAATCAGAGAACTAAAGGGAGAGAATGAAAAACTCAGGAAGGAACTAGAGGGAAAGAATGACAAACTCCAGAAGGAAATAGAAACACTGAAAAGATCCCATGCTGAAGTGAAAAAGAAAACAGACCGGCAAAACAAGGAGCTACAAGAAGAGAATGACAAGCTCCAAAAGGAAGTGGAAATACTAAAGAAATCATGTGATAAAACAAAAAAGGAAATCAAACACTCATCCAATCAACAGGAAGGGATGGAAAAAAGCCTCAGAAGCAGATTAGATGAAGAAGTAGAAAAATAGAATATCATACCTGGAAGAAAAAACTAGAAAGATCAAACAAAGATTACAAAAAATTAAAAACACAAGAGTAGAACAATCAGAAAATTTGGGACACTATGAAAAGACCAAACCTCCACATCATAAGGATAGAAGGAGAAGAATCCCAAGACAAAGGTATTGATAAGATCGTCAATAGAATAATAGAAGAAAATTTCCCCAAACTGAAAAGAGACAAACCCATACAAATACAAGAAGTACATAGAACTCCAAATAGACAAAATCAGAAAAGAAATTCCCCATGCCATAGCATAGTTAAAACACTAGACATACAAAACAAAGACATACTGAAACTCACACAAGAAAAACAAGTTACATATAAAGGAAAACCAATTAGAATTACAGCTGACTTCTCAGTGCAAACTATGAAAGCCAGAAGTACTAAATGACTACAGATGCCAACCCAGATCATTGTACCCAGCAAAAATATCAATTATAGTTAAAGAGAAAGAAAAATCTTTCATGACATAAACAAGATGAAAGAATACATGTCCAAAAAAACCAAACCTTCAGAAAATACTCGAAGCAGTTCAAAGGACAGAGGAAAGGAGCACCTATCTCCAAGCAGTTGGAGAGAGAAATTAATAAAAGTATAACTGTGAAAATACAAACCTAGACCAAGAATGTACACAGAAAATAAGGTGAAAGGAAGCAACACACATCTCTCAATAATAATCTTAAATATTAATTGTCTAAACTCCCCAATCAAAAGACATAGATTAGGAGAATAGATTAGAAAACAGAACCCATTTATATGCTGTCGACATGAAACCCATCCAACCCTCAAGGACAGGCACCAACTTAAAGTGAAAGGATGGAAAAAGATATTCTAAGCAAATGGTAGCAAAAAAGGTAAGCAGGAGTTGCCATTCTGATATCAGACAAAATAGACCTCAAAGTAAAACTAATCAGAAAAGACAAAGAGGGCTATTACATCCTTATTGAAGGAACAATTAACATTGAAGATTTCACAATCATAAATATATATGCACCAAACTTTATAAACACAATCCTGCAAGACCTTAAGGAACAGATTAATCCCAGCATGCTAACAGTGGGGGACTTCAGTACCCCCACTGAGCTCTTTGGATAGATCAACTGGACAAAGAATAAACAGAGAGACATCTGAACTGAATGATATGATACTTCAGATGGACCTCACAGACATCTACCGGATATTCCACCCAAACACTAGAGAATATATTTTCTACTCAGCACCCCACAGAACATTCTCCAAAATTGACCACATATTGGGACACAGAAAAAAAAAACCTCAACAAATACAAAAGGATTGAAATAATTTCATGCATCCTGTCAGACCAGAGCACAATAAAACTCAGTATCAATACGAGGATTACCCCTACTATCTACAAGAACACATGGAAACTAAACAACACACTCCTGAATAATGAATGGGTCAAGTAAGAAATAAAGAAATAAAAGCATTCCTATAACTAAATGAAAATGACAATACAACACAACAAAACCTATGGGATACTTTAAAAGTAGTCCTAGGAGGGAAGTTTATAGCTCTGAGTGCCTACATTTAAAAAAAAAAACAAAAAACAAAAAACAGAGCACAAATGATCTAACACTGCAGCAAAAACACTTGAGAAACAACAAATGAACCCCAAACTTAACAGACAGGAAGAAATAATAAAAATCAAAGCAGATATCAGTGAAATAGAAGCAAAGAAACAATACAAAGAATCAATGGATCCAAAAGTTGGTTCTTTGAAAGGATAAACAAAATAAACAGACCTCTAGCCCAGTTAACCAAAAGAAAAAAAGAGCAATTCCAAATCAATAGAATTCATGATGAAATGGGACACAACACAACAGACAACAAAAAGATCCAGACAATCATACGAGAATACTTCAAAACCTATACTCTACTAAATTTGAAAACCTAAGAGAAATGGATGAATATCTGAAATCCTAGAATTCACCAAAGCTAAACCAAGAAGAGATTGACAGCTTAAACAGACCCATAATATGTGAGGAAATTGAAAAAGTAATAAAAAAAACCTCCTAATCAAAAAAAAAAGCCCAGACCCAGATGGTTTCACAGCAGAATTCTATAAAATATTTTTTTTCTGTTTTTTTTTATTGTATTTATTTATTTATTTTTAACAAATCTAGACCCGTGTTCCCGCTCATTCCCCCACCCCGTCAGAGCTCGTGCATTCTGCCAAACATGCTTTCCATGTCTTAGTCTTTCTCAATATTTTCCATGGGGACGTTGACTGTTTTGAGCAGAAGTTCACTGTTTCAGTCAGTTCTTTGATGCAGTATTTTCTGTTGTTGTTGTTGTTTCCAAAATGCATTATGTCCAACTGCTTTGTACAGAAGCTCAGGGGGC
>VZQC01007982.1:3222066-3259287 GCA_009823505.1 Rhizomys pruinosus
GGGGCTGGAGAGATGGCCTAGCGGTTAAGAGCGCCGACCGCTCTTACAGAGGACCCGGGTTCGATCCCCAGCACCCACATGGCGGCCGAGAACCGTTTGAAACTCCAATTCCAGGAGAACTCCAGTTCCAGGGGAATCTGAGACCCTCTTCTGACCTCCGCGGCATTGCACGACACGGGTGCACAGACCTGCATGCAGACAGTACATTCATACACATACGGAAATAAATATAATTAATAAAAAAATTAAAAAAAAAAACATCCTGGTGGGGCTGGAGAGATGACCTAGCAGTTAAGAGTGCTGACTGCTCTTGCAGAGGACCCAGATTTGATTCCCAGCACCCACCTGGTACCTGAGAACTGTCTTTAGCTCCAGTTCCACGGGAATCTGACACCCTCTTCTGACCTCCGCAGCATTGAACTACATGGGTGCACAAACCTACATGCAGACAGTACATTCATACACATTTAAATAAAAATTAAAAAAACAGCCTGATACTGGCACAAAAACAAACCTGTAGACCAATGAAACAAAATTGAAGATCCAAATTTGAGCTCATACAATTTCAGCCACCTCATATTTGATAAAGGGGCCAAGAAGATACAATGGAGGAAAGATAGCATCTTCAGCAAATAGTGTTGGAAAAACTGGATCATCACTTCCAGAAGAATAAAATTAAACACCTACCTTTCACCCTATACAAAAATCAACTCCAAATAGATCAAGGACCTCACTGTAACACCTGAAATTCTGAAGGTGATAGAAGAAAAAGTTGAAATCAACCTACAAGACATAGGCATAGGAAAAGACTTTCTAAATCCAACAGTACTGTACAGTAAATAAGGTCAACAGCTGACAAGTAGGACCTCATCATACTCAGAAGTTTCTGTACAGCAAAAGAAACAATCAAGGAAGTGAAGAGAAAATCCACAGAGTAGGAGGAAACCTTCACCAGTGATACATCTGACAGAGCATTAACATCTAGAATATATAGACTACTAAAAAAAAAAGAAGGAAACAAATGACCTACTCAAAAGATGGAGTAAAGAGCTGAACAGAGACTTCACAGTGAAGAAGATAAGATGGCTGAGAAATATCTTAAAAAGTATTCAACATTGTTAATAATTAAGGGAATGCAAATTGAAACCACTTTAAGATATCATCTCACTCCTATAAGACTGGCTAGGATCAAGAAAACAAATGATAGCAAATGCTGGAGAGGTTGTGAGGAAAAGGGAACACTCATCCACTGCTGGTGGGAATGTAAACTCATATAACCACTATGAAAAGCAGTGTGGAGAACTCTTAAAAGACTCAAAATGAGCCTACCACCTGACCCAGTCATACCACTCCTGGGTATATATACCCACAAGACTCATCCTACCACAGAGATACATATACAGCCATGTTTATTGCAGCTCTCTTCACAACAGCAAAGAGCTGGAACCAACCCAAATGTGCCTCAACCTACACAATGGATTTCTATGCAGCATTAAAGAAAGATGACATCATGAACTTTGCAGGTAAATGGATGGAACTAGAAGATATTATGTTAAGTGAAGTAACACAGTCCCAGAAAAACAAATGAAGAATGGTATCCTTCATTTGTGGATGCTAGAGCCAAGTACCTACTTGTAAGGCAAACTGGGTAACATTAATGTTATATTTCTCTTTATCTAAAAGCAACTGTGCTCTTAGAATGTGAATCCCTTAGTGGACTCTAGAATTAACCTACTACTTATTTTCAGACTTTATAATTTTGGTACAAGGATGGAGGGTATGTTTGCATATTTTAGAGCAATATAAAATTAAAAGGGAAAAATGTGAATCCAGAAATATGATTTGGAAATAACAGTTTATTTTCAGATGACATGATTTTAGTACATGTGTGACATACGTAAATGCATATGTTGAAACAATATGGATTAGAGGGAACAACAACAACAAAAGATTTGGGACAGGGAACTGACTGAAGAGGTAGAGTTCTTTCCCCCCAAAATAATCCTCTGCTTTGAGAAACTTTGAAAAGCCTCAGAAGGGGATACAGGACATGTATGTCAGACTGCATGAACTTGGGAGGGGAGGGGGGCATGGAAGGGGAAATGATTATGGATTGAACTGAGAAGTGATGTAGGAAATGCACAAAACTTCAATAAAATATTTAAAATATTTTGTGTGTGTACATGTTCATTGAGGTATGTGCACATGTTTGTGTATGGATGTGCACACAAGTGTGTGGGTATGTGTATGTGGAACCCAGAGATCAATGTCAGATGTCACCTTCTATTGCTCTTCACATTATCTTTTGAGGCAGGGTCTCTCATTGAACCCAAAGCTCACCATTTTGACTAGATTGGCTGAGCCCCTGAGATCTGCCTGTCTCTGTCTCCCAAGCTCTATGATTGCAAATGTAGACTTCCATAGCCAGTGTTATTCATGGGTGCTGGGGATCTCAACTCAAGTCCTCATCCCTATGCAGCAAGCACTTTGCCCTCAGGCTCTTTCTTTATTGCCTTTCTATTCCCCTTTAGTACCTCTTCTTATATTAGGCCGTGCGTGGTGGTGCATGCCTTTAATCCTAGCACTCAGGAGGCAGAGGCAGGTGGATCTTTGTGAGTTCAAGGCTAGCCTGGTCTACAGAGTGAGTTCCAGGATAGCTGGGGCTACAGGAAGACCCTGTCTCAAAAAGACCAAAAAAATAAAAAATTAAGACAAAAAAAAAAAGAGTCCCTATCTCCCATGGCAGTGGCTGAGAACCATCTGTAACTCCAATTCCAGGAGAACTCCAGTTCCAGGGTAATCTGACACCCTCTTCTGACCTTCATGGCATTGCACGACATGGGTGCACAGACCTGCATGTAGACAGTACATTCATACACATAAAAATAAAATAAATTAAAAAAAAAAAAAAAGAGTCCCTGTCTTTCACATCGGCTTTGAACAAAAAGAGTCCCTATCTTTCTGAACCATCCCCAGAAAGCTCTGAATATCATTCCCAAAACAAGGCAGTGCCAGCAAGGCCCACCCATGGAAGGATTATCAGAGTGCCACATGCCCTTTCTTAGAAAGGCTTTGAAGACCAGTTTTGAAGTTTTCCTGTGTGTATAAGAATAAGATAAAGTTCAACAAGAAGGAGGCATCCAGTGTATATCGTTAGCAATATTTCTGAGTCTGCTATAACACAGTTCCTGAGACAGTATCCTCTCAAATCTAGAGGTTTCCATTTGTGTAGTCAGAGACTTTATTTCATTATGCATTTGGGATTGACATCAATATTAGTTACTTTTTTCATTAATGTTACTGAATACTGGATAAGAAACAACCTAAAGGGGGGAAGGTTTATCTTGGCTCTTGGTTCGGGGTATCTAGCCCATCCTGGCTGGGAGCACAGCAGTAGCACTGGTTCCTGCCCATGGTAGTGTGCGGCTGCTTACTCACATCTTGGTGGATCAGAAAGCAGAGAACCAAGAATTGCAGCATTTAGCCGGCTTTCTCCTTTACCCCTTTTTGTTTTCTCTGATGCCACCCACATTCAGGACAAGACTTACCATCAGTTAATCCTCCCTGGAATACCCCCACAGAAACTTCCAAAGATATGCCTCACTAATGCCAATCAAGCTGACAATCAAACTTAACCATCACAAGTCCATCCCGTCTCAGCTTGTCACCTTAGTTCATAACAACACTGTTTCCTAGAATCACAGGCATACAAGTTAGACTCACCCTACAGCATAGACCTCTTCCACCAGTTAGTTCTATGTTGATGATGATGATGATTATGGATCTGTTACAGCAGCGGACACTGATCAGGAATTTAACCGTAGGCCAGGAACTCAGCCAAGGAAGTATCATTTTTACCTTGACCTTACAGGAAAGGAAACTGGGGCTGAAGGAGGCTAGGGGACTGGTGGCAAGGGGGAGAGGTGGGGTGGGAGGCAGTTCTGTCAGACTTGGAGTTAAGTCCAGTGTAGGTAGAAAGCCACAAAGGAGAAAGAGACAGAGCCTGAGGTGGGGAGAGGAGAGCAGGCATCGCTGTGCAGTTAAGGCACGGCCAGAAGGTGCCAGCACCCAGTGTGACTTGAGATGCCTTCCACCTGACTTGATATGCCTTCTGGCTGACTTGATATGCCTTCTGGCTGATTTTATAGGTAGTGTGGTCATTCCTGCCACTGAGGAAGGTATAATTGAGGAACTTACAGACAGGTCTGGAAAAGTTCTCTACTTTCTAGGGGTCTCTCTGAAACAGGGTCTCATGTAGTCCAGGCTGGTCTCAAAATCACTCTATAGCCAAGGATGACATTGAGCTTCTGATCCTCTGGCCTCTACCTCCCAAGTGTTGGGATTACGAGCATATGGCACCATGCTTGGTTTATGTGGTGCTGAAGACTAAACCCAGGGCTTCATGCATTCTGAGACTAAACCCAGGGCTTCATGCATTATGAGACTAATCCCAGGGCTTCACGCATTCTGAGACTAAATCCAGGGCTTCATGCATTCTGAGAAAGCGCTCTAGCAATTGAGCTATCTTTTCAATCCTTTAAGAATTTTTTAAAACTAATAACCAGTTTGAAAATCTGATATTCTCTGTATCACACCCTTCCCTTTTCCTATCACATCTGAATATAGATTCCTCTCAGCAAAGCCTGATGACTACATGCCAAAGCAACATCCTTGGAGCTCAGTGGTTCCTGGGCTCTGGGGACCCCCATTGCCACCTGCCCTCCCCTTTGGCTTTCCCTGAAAAATAGGCAGGGTCCTGAAGGGACAGAGCCATGCAGACTTGGCAGCAGCTGAAGTCTTATAAAATTGAACACACACACACACAAACTTGAATATAAAGATATTTATATATATATATATATATATATATATATATATATATATATTCTTAGTGAGAATCCAGGAAGTATGAGACTCTAAGAGATGAGGTATACATTTAATTAGTCCCCTGGCACCTGGGCTCTCCATAAGGTCAATCCAATTCTCAAAGCTTTCTCTTCGGGAATTTCTGGGCAAAAAGCTACCTTAAATGTTAAAGGTACCTCAAATTAAAAGCACACGTGTGTGTGTGTGTGTGTGTGTGTGTGTGTGTGTGTGTGTGTCTGTCTTTGGGGTTACGAACACTGAAGGCTACTCAAGGTTTGGCCATGGTGCTTGTGTACTCTGCCCCAGAGCAACGAGGCATGTGACATTTTTGTGGCACACTGCTACCATCATACTTTGGGGAAAAATGCATTTACTCAAAAGACAAGAATTCCCCAATGCCGCTGTTCCCTTAGATTCACTGAAGTCCCCAAATCTCCTAGTGACAGTCTCAGCCCTTTAAGTCCCACAGCAGTAACTGAGGACATGGCCGCTTCCATCTGCAGGGACGAGGTAATAAAAACTAGTCCTGCTTTGGAGTCCCACTCACAGCTCTGCCATCTGCCTGATCCCAGCCCTCCATCATCAGAGAGACATAACTCCACATCCCCAACCTGATGCATGCTCATTAGACCACCAATAACTTGTCTTTAAAAAAGCTTCCCATGGTTTGGGGAATATTTCAAGTGAGGGGAACCTTCGCGAAATTGCCATAAAATATGCTTTGAGATATCAAGAGAGCCACAAGAAACCTGAATGAACCATTCTGTTTCTAGCCCCTTTGCCCCACCATGGCAATAACAGAGATATCTGATATTCCATACTGTAGAGTCTCTGCCCCTCACGTAGTCTTAAAGAAGATGTATTGAGTCTGACAAGAGCCCTTTATACTCTCTCCTCTCCACTCCATTCCCTGAGAGCATCCAATTTCAATTGCCACCCCCCTGGGGAGCGGTCCCAGGAGAGATGCTTGGTGGTATGTGTGATACTAGGGCTCAATCAACTAATATTAATGAAACTCCTTATCTGTCTCTGTCAGAAGCCTTAATACACACACACACACACACACACACACACACACACACACACTCAATGCACACACATCTCTCTACTCCATTCCACAGGGAGCATTCATTTTCCCTAGAACACCCTTCCATTGTGAGTGGTGGTGATGGGCATTAGAGATGATGTAATAATAATTTCATTGGCTCAGTATATCATTCAGAAAACAGAATTTCTCCCCTTCATCCGGAGACGACCAAGAGGGGAAATGCCCGCGTCCCGTCAGTAATTTACGTCTGTCATGAAGACTGGACGGGCTCTCTGGCTCAAAGCACTTGTGTCTTTGTGTTTTACTGTACCTACTACATATTCAGCACTACCCATAAAACATCCCTCTGAATGGTTCTTCTCTCAATAGGAAGCAGGTCTCTCCAGGGTCTCGACTTCAGCCCACGGGAAAGCTAGACTGGCCACAGCTTGGTTTCTTTGGGTAACAGAAGGTGAGGTCTGTTTTGTGAACCAAGTTGTATTAGTTACATATCTTGTTGTCATGACAAAGCTCACAGTTCCAGGGTACTGTTCATCATGGTAGGGAAGTCAGTCAGGGCAGCGGGAGTGGGAGGCGGCTAGCTGGTCATATGGCATCTGCACTCAGGAAGCAGAGGGAGACAAATGCTGGTGCTCAGCTTCCTCTTCTTTATTCTGTCCAGGACGCTGGCCCATGGACTAGTGTCACCCACAGTTAAAATGGTTCTCTGACTTTAATTCACCTAACCCAGATTATCCCTCACAGACGGCCAGAGACTCATCTGCTATGTGAGTCTAGATGTTGTCAAACTGACCATATCAATCAACAGGCTAATGTTTGAGAGGACCCTTCTGTGCCTGCCTCAGAAGGAAGAAAAACAGAGGCCCAAGACAGCTGATCTTTTCTTTCAGCCCCAAAGGACAGAAACCAAACAAGTCTTCCTTTTTATGTGCAATGAAACTCCGCCATGTCTTTCTACAGCTTTGTAGGTGGGATCAAAACAAGACAAGGCAGGGAGCTGTCACACTGTGGTGACAGCTGTGCCCCAGTTAGAAGGAGGGAGCAGGTTGGCTCCCCCCCAAAAGCCTTGCCCATCCCATTGTGTCATCTACACCTTCCCTGTCTTCTTCTTCTTCCCTATAACAATTCAGGACCAGGTCCCCTGGTGGCACCTTCTTCAGGGATGACCTTTAGACTTCTGTTCCAGGTTAGTGTGTATGTCTCTGTTTGGTTCAAGCCAGGATAAAACCAGGACACTGGGAGGATCATGGGGAATAGGAGGGGGAGGAAAGAACAAAATGAAGGTCTGCTACAGGGACGTTTCTGACCAATTAGTGGCATTCTGAAAAAAATTAAAAAAAAGAGAGAAGGAAGGAAGCTGATATTTTGTGTGCAATAAATACTACATTAGAACATTCAAATACAGAAACAAAAAAAGGAAATTAATTTTGTTGAGGTGCTGCTGACAATAAAATAGATGTCCTTTCACATATAAATATAAATAGCTGTTTCTCTCCCTGGTGAACGGACTGAATGGATTTGCCCACAGGGGAGAGTGGTTCGAGCTAAAACTTCTACACCTTCACGGAAAATTTTCACTTGAAAACAAGAGCATCCATTCGTCTATCTGTTCATTCACAGGCTTTCCGTGGGAGGAGAGGGGCTAGCTGTGTGCTTTATATATTCAGAACTAAGACTCATAACTGAAAACCAAACATATTAGTGAGTTATTTGTGGCACCTGTGATTTATTTTGGTAGATGATACAGATTACTTTGTGTATGTGTGTGTAGATATTAGTGTGTGCACAGGTGTCGATACACATGTGTGCACATGTATGTGGAGGCCAGAGGTCACCCTCAGCGTCATTCCTCAGGACACCATCCTCCTTGTGTGTTGAAATAGTATCTCTTATTTTACTGGTACTGCCCAATGCGGCTAGGCTGGCTGGCCAGTGAGCCACAGGAATCTACCTGTCTGCCTCTTCAGACCCGGGATTATAAATGCATACCAGCACACCCAACTTCTTGAAGATGGTTTGGGGGCCTTCATGCTTCCATGAACTGAGCCCACGTTTCCATGGCTAGCACTTTACTGACTGAGCTAGCTCCCTAGCTGACAAATTAGTTTTTAGTCTAATAATAATTTTTGAGGGCTTATTCCATGTCTGGCACTATCCTGAACTTAAGGCAGCCAAGGGTAAATAAGACACTGTCCTTCCTCTCCAAGCACATGACTGAAAATTCAAGATACAATGCTCCAGGGTTGAACTTATTACTTGAGATAGCTATCCCAGAATAAAAATGGTTCATTTTTATTTGTTTGTCTTGTGTTTGAAAATGTTATCAAACTTTGAAAAATCAGACTCTGACCAATGAAAAAGGCAAACCGCCCTGCCTTCCATCCCCATACAGAGCCCTCCCTTGATAACAAAGCAGGACTCGGTGCCACATCATGGGATAGAGGCTTGTGTCATTTTAGTGAAAAGACCTCCAGCCATTTTTAGCACTCTTTCAATCAAGGCTGTACATATACACATATGTATACATATATATACATGTACATGTATATGTCTATGTGTGTATATGTACCTATATGGAAAGCTTTGGCACACTAGAAGGAAGCCCTGCCACCCTGGGACACTGAGAAAAGAATTCCTCCCCTAGAAGGTAAAGGGCCAGGGTAGAGACAAAGGGAAATTCTGGGGTGGAATTCACAGCCTCTCCACACGCCCACTGAGATGCGGCTACGCAGAAGGCCCTGCAGCTCCTGTTACTGACTTTTCCATCCCTTAACCCTAACCCTAACCTCAGTACCTAGTACCCAATTCCTTGGCTGCCACACAGTACAAGAGCAATTGTTTTTACAGTTACAGTTTTCTCAAAATGACATAAATAGGTACAATCTTACTGAAGTGCTCTTTTATTCATAGGGGGCATGGAAGCATAAAGAACTAGTGTGGGTGGTGTGACTATAAAATGGGATTTACTGAAGGGACAAGGAGAGCATAGGCCTCAGGGCTGTGATCACCCCGGGTCCTCTATGGGCTTCGGGGCCCAACAGAGCCAAATGGCCACCTGGAAGAGACTGAGACTGAAATGCAACCTTGGCCGCTCGCTACCTGTTGCTCTTCCTGTGTTTTCTTGGCTTGTTGAGCCTTCTGCTAATTGACTGCAAACCAGCTTTCTTAGGCATGTTCCTCATGAGAGACCATGTCATTTTGATAGAAGATAGGGTTTTCTCTATTTATCTGTCTGCCTATCTATCTATCTATCTATCCATCTACTCTCTACCTATTTACCCACCTCCTACCTACGCTCTGTGCCATCTTCCTGTCGAGCTGTCATTCTGAAGTGCATAGCTCACAGTCTCTCACTGGACAGCCGCCTGGCTGTTTCCCGTACTTCTCTCCTCCATAGATTTTTTTTCCCTGATGTTGTATTATGTGTTCTTGATGTTGTTCAGGTTTCACCTTTCCCATCCCATGATTGGGGCTTAGAGTGTGAATTTCACTTAGCTTGGAAGATTTTTCTTTTCCCAAGAATCAATTCATTCATTTTTTTCCTTATGATTTTGGAAGTACTTTTTGTTGTTTGCTGTTTCAAGTCTTCTGAAACACTTAAGCTCACATTAAGCAGCCAAGAGCCTGCTCAAGTCAGCTCTGCTGCGGGACTGGGGGACTTCCCTTTCTTCCTGCTGCTTCCGTTCTTCCAAGTGGCCATCACCCATAAGAAGTCAGCACACCTGCCAATTCCCAGTTGGTTTCCACAGGGATGTCATAAGCTCTCTGCCCTGCAGAACCTGTTTTGTTCATACCTTCACATTTTCAAGCCCACTTTCTGCCTTCTAGTGTACACACCCTTTGATTCCATTATGTTTAGACGTCACTGCAGATGAACATTTTTATTCAAGCTACCCATTATTTTTCCATTGGTCTGAGACACTCCTAAGATGGTTTTATATAGGTCACCATGGGCGGAGAGATTTCTGTGTATTTTCAAGGAGCTTGGTTTTCCCTCAAAGGTGAATCATTCTCGAACTACAAAGTCTGGGTAACTGGCTTTTCTATCCTTTGCCAAGATAGTCTACTGTGTTCTCAAGTGAAAGCCTATTCTGCTTTTCACCAAGTGACACCAAGCAGCATCTGCAATTACTAAGACCTGACTTCTGCCACAACGACCTGAAGGTGGCACAAGTTTGGGCACTGGTCCTGTCTTCTCAGTAACTTTTCAGTGTATGACAACCAGCAGAACATCTTTTGGCTCATCTTCTTCCCATCACAAAGCACACTGGTTCTTTGTTAGAAGCCATCATCACAGTAGATGCAGACCAGGATCTCCTGAGAAACACAAGGAGACCTGAGATTTGTCTCAACTATTCAGATTTCTCCAGCAGAGCTGCTCTAAGACATTTTGGTGCCATGTAGTAGACCTTCCCTGGTCTAAAATCTCCCAAGCTCTGCTCTAGCTAACTATATCCTGTAGGCCACTATTGACCACATATTACCCCATGGAGTGTTCTGTCTCCAATATAAACAAGGGCCTTGGAACAAGGGCAGGTAGACCATCAGTTTGGATGAGACAGAGGAAGGAACCAGGCGTGGTGGCACACACTTTTAATCCCAGCACTCAGGAGGCAGAGGCAGGCAGGTCTCTGTGAGCTCAAGGTCAGCCTGGTCTACATGCGAGTTCTAGGCCAGTTGGGGCTGCAGGAAGACCCTGTCTCAAAAACACACGCACATACCCCCCCAAAAAAAAAATTAATGAGAAAGAAGGCCGGCCAGGATCTCTAAAGAACTGCTCCCTGGCTGTCTGCTCAGAGCATAGATAAAAAGCTGATTATAGGGTATGGAAAGGTCTCAGACAGCCACTAGGCAGAAGCAGAGGCTCCTCCTCACCCTAAATCAACCCTACGGATGTTTTTAGTTGAACATAAATCAAATTCACTACTCACTTCTTGGTCTATCAACTTGAAACAATACCCATTGACTCCCGTGTGAAATATAAGGATTTTAACTCAAACTTCCCTGCTTTAAGACCTAGATTGGTGTTTGTGGTCTCATATGATCTTTTACAGATATGTTTGGGTACTTTTATAATATTAAATAACCTATATCCTGTACCTCCATTTATTATTCCATCCATGTCAGTCGCTATTTAATTTTCCTTCATGTAAGATAAGAATCTATTCTGGCCTCCATGGGCACTGTACAACATGGGTACACTTACATCTATGTAGGTAATACACTCATACACATAAAATAAAAATAAAGCTTGAAAACAAAAGTTCAACAAATTCCCCTTTCAGATGTTCCAGCCAGTGACCTATGTTATAATACATTTTACTTGCTGTTTGAATGAGTTTCTGATACAGAAAGTCATTTTGATTTTTCTAGACATTTCCAAATACATTTTTTTCCCTTGGCTAGTGGGAATTTTTTAATATTCCAGAGATTTCCCACCTCTCAAGGATATTAATTTCCCTAAGAGTTTCCCTTTGGGACTGAGGAGCTGTTTAGTGGGTAAGGCATTTGCCATGCAAGTGTGAAGACCTGGGCTGGGATCTTCAGAACCCATGGAAAGCCAGACATGGTAGCATACTTGTAATCCCAGTGCTCCTATGCAAAGAGGAGAGACGAGACGAGGATCCCTAGAGCTTGGAGGCCAGCAAGCCTGTGTATGCGGCAGCAACACCAAGCTGTCCTATCTCAAACATGTAAAAGGTGAGGACCAATGTCCAAGGACGTCTTCCACTCTCCACATGCATGGCATAGAATGTGCAGATGTGCACAGGAGCACACACACACAGAGATTGGGGGCAAAGTCCCTGTACCCCCTTTCCTCAGATGCTCTCTGTTATCGACCACTTTCTTCATCTGTTCCAGTTTGGGCTGGCTGCTCCTCTGCTTTCCTGATTGCTGAGGATATGGGACCCTTTTTAAAATTTATTTACTTATTTATTTATTTATTTATTTGTATTGAGTGTACTGTCTGCATGTAGGTTGGTGCATCCATGTCGTGCAATGCCACAGAGGTCAGAAGAGGGCGTCAGATTCCCCTGGAACTGGAGTTAAAGACGGTTCTTAGCTGCCATGTGGGTGCTGGGAATCGAACCAGGGTCCTCTGCAGGAGCAGTCGGTGCTCTTAACTGCTGAGCCATCTCTCCAGCCCCGATATGGGACCCTTTTAACTGCTTCCCTGGACTCCATCTCTTTCTCTGTTTACTTTCCCTTGTTTCTGAGATACATTCTGAAATACTTCTTAAGAAAAGGTATTTGGAGGGCCTAGGGATAGAGCCCACTGGTGGAACACTGACCTAGCATGTGCATATAGTATGGTAAGTCCCTAAACACCATAAAGAAAAATGACTATATGGAAGTTAAGTGCTTTTATGTTGTCTGGATATTTGATTGACAATTGGGCTGGGTACAAAAAATTAACTTAGGTCCTCTTCTCTCAGAACTTCGAAGGTATCACTGGATTATTTTTTAGTATTGAGGGTTATAGATGAAGTCAATTCCCAATTTAAACCCTTTGACACAACACGTTTCATCTACCAATTATCTTTGGCATTCCAGGATGTTTCAGGAAAGCGCCAAGTGCTGGGTTTTGTGCTTTTTTAAATATGTATTTATTGTGTTAGATCCTCTAGACCCTTTAAAATTAAAGTTCTTTTTCTGCTCTGGAAAACTTCCATCTACTCTTTCTTTCCTAACTTCTGTTTTCTTGGTCTTTCATTTCTAGGATTCTTGTCCTCTTCTATTTGCTCTCAAGGATGAGCTCCATGTGTCTCATCTTTTCTCCAATATTTTCTTCTCTTTTTATCTATATTCTAAAATATTCTCTTGATTTTATATTCAAAGTTCATTTTGAATTTTTATTTTGGTAACTGAGATATATTTTTATCTCTGAGAAATGCCTCTTCTTTCTGTTCAATCAGATTTGTAAAAAATTTTTTTATTTATGTATATGAGTGTACTGCCTGCATGTAGGTAGGTACGCCCATGTCGTACAATGCCATGCAGGTCAGAAGAGGCTATCAGGTCCCCTGGAACTGGAGTTATGGCTGGTTGTTAGCAGCCATGTGCTGGGAATTGAGCTGTGGTCCTCTGCAAGAGCATCCAGTGCTCTTAACCACTAAGCCATTTCTCCAGCCCCTCAATTAGATTTGTAAATGTCTGCTCACCCATCTCTCCAGCCCTTCTTTTTTTGCTTTCTAACCAGATTATCAGTTCCCATAGCCTTTACAGCTCCATTTTGATTGCATACAGGTTTTTCTGTTCTTTTTCCTCCTATTACATACATTGAAAAAGATTCAGGCCATCTTCCTTTCCTGTACTGCAGCAACATTCTTCTCTAATTTCTTTGCCATGGCAGACATCTCACAAGTGACAGAGGTGAAAGTATGTGTCCCACCCATCATCTTGAACCAGAAGTTCTCATCGAGAATTTGTTTGAATTCAACTGTGAACTCAAGCCACAAATGCTATTCCACCATGTACCAAACATTATGATTGCTTTTAATAGATTACTGGTAAAGCGTTAGACTAAAGACTACACTGAGTCCACTTTTATTAAAAAGTTACTACTGAAATTCAAGGTGGACTTAAAGAGAACTGTTTCAAAAGGTGCAAGGGCTGAAAGGCCAGGGTTGGCAGCTCCCCCAACTGCAGCTGCTGGAGCAAGCCAGGGTTGAAGGGCACTGGAGGGCACTCAGCTCCGGCTGGGAGGGTGCCAGCGACTGTCAGTCAAGAGCAAGAGGCCAGGCCCAGGGGCTTTGATCCTAGACTTTTCACCAACTTTTTCTCTGCCTCAGCTCCACTGCCTGCTTTGCATACACCTGCTTCACCTGGTGGGGCCAGGGAACCCAGCAGCTCAGAAGGCAGGAAGGAGGGGAAGGCTGGAATCTGGTCTGGTCTTTGATGTGCTGATGCACTACTGCTCTGGAGTCACAGGAACCGCAGAGCCTCTCCAGAGTATTACCTGAAACACTAGATCCAAAATGCAAAGTGATTTATGCTGAGAGATAATTTTTGTCATAGAGATGTGGTAATCAATGAAACCTGGTAATTTTTTTTTTTTTTTTTTTTTTTTGGTATTTTTGAGACAGGGTATCTATCCCTTTAGTCCCAGCTGGCCTGGAGCTCACTCTGTAGACCAGGCTGGCCTTTAACTCACAGGGATCTGCCTGCTTCTGCCTCCCGAGTGCTGGGATTAAAGGCATGTACCACCACGACCAGCTTAAAGACGATTCTTAGCCACCATGTGGGTGCTGGAAATTGAACACGGGTCCTCTGCAAGAGCAGTCGATGCTCTCAACCACTAAGCCATCTCTCCAGCACCAAAACCTGGCAATCTTAAGAAGGGTACAGAGGCCCCAGGGCTTGCCCTCCAGCACTAATTCCCATCTACAACCCTGTTCCAAGCTTTTCTAGCCCTTTATACAGATTTGCTTTCCTCTCAGTCTTTGTCTTACTTTGTTTTCCTGTTGCTGTGAGAAAATTCCCAGACAGAAACAACTTAAGGGAGAGAGGATTTCTTCAGGCTCCCAGTTCCAGGAGCGATCCACTATGGCAAGAAGTCAAGGCGGCAGGGGCAGAAGCAGCCGACTCAGCACACCCACGACGAGAGCCAAGAGTGGTTCTGTGCACACGTACCTGTGCCCAGCTTACTGTTTCCACTTTACACAGGCTAGGATCCTCCACCTGGGGAATATTCACTCTCACAATTAAGATGAGTCTTCTCACAGCAATTAATACTCAAAATAGCACCCCAAATAGAGGCCCTTTCCCAGGTGATTCTGGATGCTGTCAAGCTGACAGTTAATAATAACCATCACGGTCTTCCTGGCAAAATAAGACAACCCTTCAGACTGATGGTTTGTATAGACTGGTCCAGTATTTCATGAAGCCTGACCTTCATTTAAACCAAGGACTAGAGACTTATGTAGGCCAAATCTTGAAAATATTACCAACTGTCTAAACCATGTAACTGAGACAATGGCTGCATAGTTGTGCACCAATAAACCTTTATTTATAAAAGTGGGTAGATATCAAACACTACTTCAGTATTTGGCTGGCCACTGCCTTGTAGACAACCCCGTATCTTCAGAAGAATCTGAGTGGCTCAACATGAATCAATAATGAGCCCCTTAGTAAACAAGAGAGACAGGGAAATACCTACAAAGCTGGTTGTCAGAACATGGGGTGGGGCATGGAGTTATGAGAGGAAGTAGGCAGAGGACGGTGGGGGAGCACTTTGGTAAGGGTCCACTATGTCAACATCTCACTATGGAAGCCATGAACCAGGAGTTTTAGCTCTTCTCACTTCCGGGTAATCTCACACAGCAGTGGAGTCCACAGCCCTTGTAGCATCCCGAAATCCTCAGAAACAAAATCCTTTAGGAAGGAGACATTTTGAAATTTCCCATAATTAAATAAAAGGAATAAAGAGTGGGAAACAATCAGTCCTACAAACAGCTATAATTCAGGAAGTATATTCAATTTTTTACTGTTTTGAATTTTATTTATTTATTTATTTTTATGTGTATGAATGTATTGTCTGCATGCAGGTCTACGCACCCGTGTCGTGCGATGCCGCGGAGGTCAGAAGACGGTCTCGGATTCCCCTGGAACTGGAGTTCTCCTGGAACCGGAGTCACAGACGGTTCTCAGCTGCCATGTGGGTGCTGGGGATCGAACCCGGGTCCTCTGCAAGAGCGGTCGTCGCTCTTAACCGCTAGGCCATCCCTCCAGCCCCATCAATTTTTTACTGTTTTGTAAATGAACATTTAAGTGAGATTTTAATGTTTCGATCCAAGGCTCTGAAATGGAACTAAAGTAATTGTGAAGTACAGTCTCGGATGAGATGTTCCACAGGGCCCCAGGGCTTGAGAGAAGGCAGTGGTGTGGTCGAGGGTTGAACTCGGAGCCCAGCATGGTCATAACTCGGCCTGGAACTTTGCCTCCCATGGTAACCCTTCAGCTTATAGGCATGTCATTAAGCCTGTGATATGATTGTAAAATGGTGTAGGCACTACAGAAAGCAAGATGGTGGCTCTGCGGAAAGTTAAAACTGGGGGGCTGGTGACATGACTCAATGGGCAAAGGCACGTGGGGCCAAGCCTGTTGACTTAAGTTTGATCCCTAGGGACCTATGTGGTAGAAAGAGAGAATGAACTCCAGTAAGTTGTCATCTGCCCTCCACACATAAGCCATGGCACAAATACACATGCACGCATACACACAAACACACACACATACACATACACACAGAATAAAAAGATAACTAATTAAAATGTAATAAAAATATTTTTAAGTAAAAGCTAGAATTACCATATGAGAGTTTCTGCTTCTGCCTAACAGAAATCAGGATCTTTGAAGCTTGGACCTCCACATATATAACAGTATTATTAACACAGTCAAATGTTCAAGGAATCCAGGCATTTGCTGATAAGATTTTTTAAAACTGTGTTACAATTCATGTCAGAATGTATGAAAACTAGTGTGGAGACGGTGCCAATGGAGAAGGGGATATAAAGGTGATTAAGACTGAATTATATGTTATATATGAAGTACACAAAAATTCAATTAGAAATAAGTAAATAAAAATTACAATGGAGTATTATGCAGCCTCAAATAGGAAGGAAAATTTGACATTCTAAACCTTCCTCTGGAAGCTGGGGTGAGTAAAGTTTTTGCAAGAGACTAGCTTCTATCAATTAGAATTCAAAACCCAATAGAACCATATCAGCCTCTTTATCAAAGAATCCTACTAACCAGAGATTTAGAAAAAAGTGACTACAGGGAACATGTATAGATTATTTTTCTTGGCATCATTCCCCAAATCGTGCAGTATCACAACTATTTACATACTTTCTCATGCAGTAGATAGTATAAGGGATATAAAGATGATTAAAGTGTACAGGAGGGGGTCTGAAAGGATGGCTCAGTGCATAAGAGTGCTTCCTTGTAGGCCTGAGGACCTGAGTTCAAATCCCCAGCACCCACATTTTTTAAATTATTTATTTATTTATTTATTTATGTGTATGAATGTACTGTCTGCATGTAGGTTTGTGCACCCATGTCATGCAATGCCGCGGAGATCAGAAGAGGGTGTCGGATTCCCCTGGAACTGGAATTCTCCTGGAATTGGAGTTACAGGCAGTTCTCAGCTGCCATGTGGGTGCTGGGGATCGAACCCAGCTCCTCTGCAAGAGCAGTAGGTGCTCTTAACCACTAGGCCATCTCTCCAGCCCCAGCACCCACATTTTTTTTTAATTTTTTTTTTATTTATTTCTGTATGTGTTTGAATGTACTGTCTGCATGCAAGTCTGTGCACCCGTGTCGTGCAATGCCGCGGAGGTCAGAAGAGGGTCTCGGATTCCCCTGGAACTGGAGTTCTCCTGGAGTTGGAGTTTCAGACGGTTCTCGGCCGCCATGTGGGTGCTGGGGATCGAACCCGGGTCCTCTGTAAGAGCGGTCGGCGCTCTTAACCGCTAGGCCATCTCTCCAGCCCGGCACCCACATTTTTTAAACACCAAACATGACTTGGCAGTGTCTTAGCTTTCTGTTGCTGTTATAAATGCCACGAACAAAAGCAACTTGGGGAGGAAAGGTTTGATTTCACCTTCAGCTTACAGCTCATCATGGAGGGAAGACAAAGCAGAAGCTGGGGCAGAAACTGAAGCACAGACCATGGAGGTACACTGAAGCTATCCAGCGCACCCAGCATTGGGAGACATAGACAGGTAAATCCCAAGAGCTCACTGGCTGGTCAGCCAGCAAGCCCAGTCAAAACTGCAAGCTTCCAGTTCAGTGAGAGACCCTGTCTGAAGACGAAAATGGTGGAGAGTGATAGTGGTAATATCTCCTCTGGCCAGTGCATGAGCATGCATAGGTGCTCACACATGCAACACACACATGCACACACACACATGCACACACACATGCACACATGTGCACACACATGCATACACACGTGTACACATGTGCACGCACATGTACACACATGCATACATACATGCGCACATGCACACATACATACATGCACACACACAGTATACAAGAGGTTCTATGGAAATGTTTTTTCATTTTATATGAGAACTTGGACACTATGGATTTTGGCAGGGGGGTGGTGCTAGTGGCCCCTTGTTGTGTCCCAGCAGGACAAGTGTGCAACCTTACCTGGCTCTTCCTTCTGGCAGCTTGGCCTCCCTGAACCACAGTCTCCTCTCCTGTTAAAGAGATATTCCACTATTAACCATGTAGGTAAAAGATTTTGCAAGTTATAAGGTCATATGAATTTAGTTTCTTAGAGTTTCTAGAAAACATAAAGTTGAAATAAAAATAAGAACTTGATTCCAAGGCATGAATACATGGTTCAAAGAAAATAAGGAAATTGTTCAAAGAATGAAAAAAGAAATCAGTCACCCTAGATGGGCAGGGAAATAGGGTTGGAGTGACAGCTAAGGAGTAGCCGTCTTGGAAAAAAGATTTCATAATTTAAGGAATGATGATAGTAAGAAAAAAGTTCCTACACATTCCCCACAGAATTAATGCTTTTTCTGAATATTCTCAGTCTCTGGCTAGTGCAGTCTGTTGATATAGAGACTGATTATGGTTCTGTGCCATTTCTGAATTCTTGTTGACAGCTGCTGAGAACTGAACAATACCAGCTGATCACAGGTTCCACATTGCCAGGCTCCTATGACTAAGAGAACTGAGAACCAAGCTGAGACCAACTCTTCCATTATCCCTACTTCAAGGCCAATTCCTACTACTTCCCATAAGATGCTCTGAGCATGGATATTCCCAAAGCTAGGCCCATCCGTGAGTGGCCTGTATGGAACACAAGCAAAGCAAGTGGATATGGATCTTGGTAAACAGCACTGGAGCATGGTGAAGACAGGCATTCTTCCCCATTTTCCATTTCAGATCACACATGGTTCAAGAGGGAGGTGCTGAATCAGGTGTCTGCTTCCAGGGACTAAGCACCCTCTGCCCAGGGCCTTGGGGATTCAAGTGATCACCAACTCTGTGGCCTCTAGCTCCCTTAAGTGTGATAGATGGGCCTGGTTTTCCTGGCAGTTTAAACACTTTGCATTGATTTGTGTATTAGTTTGTATATTGTTTTGAGAGACCAATTTCAAGAGAAGCTTTGCCCATCGTCCATCAAAGCTCACTGGTGCTTTATCTTCATTCTGACTTGGCTGCTCATCAAAATCCAGGCGGGCCACTGCCAAGAAAGAGATCTTGCTGCAGGAAACCTCCATCTGTCAAAGCATGGGGAGCACTCTGCCCCAGGACTCATCGAACTCAGGGGGACAGAGCCCCGCTCAACTCTCACCTCACGCTACTCCTTAGAGAAAGTCTGAGCAGTAGTCTTTAAGATTCTTCATATTCCAGAGATGGGAAGGTTATCACATAGCATTTCCAGAGATGTGGAAGCTGAGTCAAACACCATGGAATATAGGCAGATATAAAACTGCATCTTCTCAGTGCTGTGAAATGGAGAGACGGAAGCACCCTGGGGAACAATATACTTGGCATCATAAATGTTAAACACCTATACCAGGACTGTGACTGTACAGTCTCGGAAAAAGGACAAGGGGAATTCAGTGTGAGGCTCAAACAGGCAACCCCTTCCCTAACCATCATCTTATTCTCTGCTAGCCCTTCCCCTGGGAAACCAGGAGAAAGGATGTTCACACATATGGATAAAACAACATGGCAACGTGCCCATAAGGTCAGCAGTCCCCAAGCCATGGCTGAGTTTTAGATGTGGTTTGTCCCCCAAGAATCATATGTGGAAGTTTGGTCCCGACAGTGGCCATGCTGAAAGATGATGGGAATGTTAAGAGGTAGAGCTTACTCCAAGGACAATGGCGGTGCTGGCCTTGGAAGGGATTAATGTAATTCTCCTAGGTTGTTCTAAGCAACACCAAGCTTTTACAGCTGTCTGGCTTCTTTTCTTTCCATGTGATCCCTCCCTCTCATACATGTTCACACCAGGGTGCCACTGGCTATAGTATATTGTAGCTGGGGGACCTCTTGGCAGAATTGGCACAGTGCTGTTTGTACTTTCAGCCTCCAAAAACTACGAGCTAAATAAATCTCTTCTTTATAAGTTGCCTAGCATCTGACAATTTGGTATATCGACTAATGCAGTTACAGAAGGTGAGGCTTCCCTGGCTATAGCATACCGTCACCAAAAGTTTGTCTCATTCTGCAAAGCAATCAGCCCCTCCAGACCACTCCCCATGGCTTTCTGGGGCTCATGCTAGAGAGTTCCTATGGTGTGTGTGTCAGAGTGGCTGGTGATAAAAAGAAAAGAAGACCAGGACCACTGTCAGGGGTAGGTCCAAGGGGACTACAGGGAGGTCACATGACAATCACCCCGGCAGGGGCACTCTCTGAGACTGCAGAGGCAGAAGCTGGTGAAACTTTGCAAAAGGAGACAACGGAAGTGATGTGGAGTGTATGCGAGGGGGAAGAAGCACAGTTTCCATCTGTTTAGAGTATAAAAGCCATCTCCTCTCTGCTTTCCTGCTGCCCAGAGCCTTCTCCAAAGGCTCTCACATGCAACCAGAATATCCAGCACTGCCCAATGTGCCCCACCCATTTATACAAAACTGTGGAGTTTATCCAGCATCAGGAATAGATGCCCTCAGCTTATCTTCAAGGAAAGGGTGTTAGTCAAGACAGTATCAGGGACCAAGATAATGAACGTTGAAATGTTATAGTTTAACAGGTGAATCTGTCTCTTGCTCTTATAACAGCCAGTGACTCTTCCTCCTAGCGGTGGCATCACACATGTCAGGCCCAGGAGCCCAGATGTATACACTACCATAGCACTACGTGGTATAAATGTAAAGTTCACTGGTAAATTTCCAAGTAGAAAAGCAGCTGGTTCTCCTTAGTGTGACTCGGGAACACAGTTCCCTTCTGATCTGTGGCTTAATAATTCTTTAGATTGTACCATCCAAAGTGGCAGATGATAGCTACTGGGGGCTCTTTGAGTTTACACCTAAATAAATGAAAATAAATGAAACACAAAACCCAGGCTGATTTACAGTGCAGTGGCCACAGGTAGCTAGTGGCTGCCTTTCGGGGCATATGCAGACATCTCGTCATCTCAGAAAGTGCTATTGAACATGGTTGTCCCAGGGCCTCAGTCCTCTGCCTCCAACAAGCAGGAGAAAGTGAGGGTACAGGAGGGACCTTTACCTCTCTTTCCACCTCTTCACTGCCACGTGTTAGAAGTAATGCTGCCTTTGCCCATGTTCTATCTCATATGCTGACATAGATGCATGGGAATCCATGCATCCCTGGCCGGGGAACCGCATGGCTGCATCCTGTTCCATACCAAAAACAGGATGAGGAGGTGGACAGTCAGTCAGCCATCCCTGCCTCAAGCTGGCCTTCCCTCTTTTCAGGAAAGGGAAGCAAGGATGAACGAGGCAGAGCATCCTAGCCAGGTCTCTAAAGGAAGCGGGAGGTAAGGTTAGAGCCCTGGTCATCTGATTTCCCCTCTACGGCCCTTCCAGGACACAGCCCTGACCTAGGCATGGGGAAGCAAGTTTGATGAGGTGACAGACATCTCTTAGCCTCTCCACTTTTGGCCGGGACTGGGTCATAGTGTCAAAAGAGCACGCAGAGTGGAATAAAAGTGCCAAGCCATGCCACATGCAAAAGAGACGCTTCGATCAAGGACCTTTCATAACCCAGTCAACACAGGGCTGTCCCTGGCGTTGCTCTAGGAGAGGGTATCAACACCTTGGAACCTGTACCACAGAAAGAAAAACCCAAATGAAAAGAAAGTCCGAAAAGAGGACAAAATGCCAATGAGGCACCTCTTTTAAGCATTGACGTCCCCGACCGTCCCTCCTGCTCTGACAGGATCTGGAGTTTCTCTAGGGGTTGAGACTGTGCCGTAAGCTGACTGTGCCGAAGAAAAAGGAAACTGATCCCCAGGAGGGGTTGTCCTGGTAGGACGCCAACATGAGCTCATTGAGCAAAGGCACTTTTGTCCCTGTGCTGTGGACACACTGCTTGATGAAACAGGAGAGGGCAGATGATTTCTGACCCCTTAACTTTAGGCTGCACAGCCTTCTAACAGGACAGCCTAGGTCCCGATGCAACATGAGGGAAAAGCATCCACCCAACTTCTGGTCCAAATCCTGATGCTATTGGGTGGGGTGGGGGACAATTTCAAGTTGTTCCTGAACCTCTCTGGGCCTCAGTTTCTCTTTCTGAACAATAGCAAGCCCCCTCCAGGTCTGAAACTGGAGATTATAGAAGCCTGAGACACTCAGCTACTTCAGAAAGTCTACTTCTGCCTCTCACTAAGAATAGACCACTTAACCTATTTCTTTTGCCTACATGATACTCATATCCCTGAGGCTTGGGATAGAAATCAAGCCTCTGCGCACAGCAGGAGCTCAATAAAATCTGATAACTAGGCACCAACACACATCCAGTCCTGACAGCAGTGTCTATACTCCAACACTGGTAAAAATCCCAGCCATCACTCTTCTGGCCACATCGTACTCCACAGGGACTGGCTCCTGCCCTTCCTCTGTGCTCAGATGGGGCCAGTCCTTGTTGTCCAGGAGCAGCTGTGGGTAAACAGGGTCTCCTCCCAGGTGCAAGTCACCCTCTGGTCTGTGATAACCACTTCCTATCCTCTGCCTGGAAGCTACAAGACTTCTATGGCCACCATTCTGCTTAAGTAACCCCTGGATATAAACCCATCTGTGCTGGCAGGGTCTGACAGCAAATCACACCCAAAGAAGCCAGGACCACCTCCCTCCTGCCTTTCCACTATTTCAAAGACAAGAGAATCTTCTTGACTCTCCCTTTCCTGTCTTGAATCTGCAGAAGGTCTTCTTAAGCCCTGCACGACAGATCCATCACCACCACCGCTCCAGGTCAAAAGTCACATGGAAGCAGGTGTTACATGAAGCCCACGTTCTCCTCAGCCTGGAATTTTGGTTCTCTAAATGGCATCTGTGATGATTAGCCCCCATTGTCAACTTGAGTGGGTTTAGAATCACCGTGGTAACATGCTTCTGGGTGTGTCTCTAAAAGTGTTTACAGGAAGTATTAACAAAGGAGGGAAGACTTACCATAAATGTGGGAGGTACCATTCCATGGAATGGAATCTCAGAGGGCTGAATAAAAGGGGGGAAATTAGCAGCGCACCCACCAACATTCATCTCTCTCTGCCTCCTGAACATAGATACGACGTGAATCGCTGCCACTGTGCCTTCCCTGCCATGACTGACTGTGCTCTCAAACTGTGAGCCAAACTGAACCCTTCCTTCCTTCAGGTGTTTTTGTCAAGTATTTTGTGACAACAGCAAAACCAAAGTAAATCATACAGTATTAAAACACAGTGTTAGCAGAGCAGAGCAGCCCAGTGCCCATTGGGGCCAGCAGCAGTTGGTGGTAACTGGTACCCTCAGTTAGCTTCGTTACTTTCACATCACTGTGACTAACCCTGACGGGAACACCTTAAGGAATGAGAGCTTTATCATGATTCCCAAGGGTTTTGGCACATGGTGGTGGGGAAGGCCTGGTGCCAGGAGCCCAGCTCACGGCATCAGGAGCATGGGGCAGAGAGTATTCACATCACAGCAGACCAGGAAGCAAGTCTGGGACCGGGGCCAGGGAGAACCTTCAAAGCCCTTCCCCTGGTGACCCAGATCCTGCAGTTAGGGCCTGCCTGCCATAGCCTTCCAAAATGGTGCCACTGACTTTGGGACAAGCTTTCGAAAGAAGAGTCCATCAGAGACATTTCAGATTCAAACAACAACACTGGTTCTGGAGAATCTTCCTCCCTTGAAGCTTGATAGCTTTTATTGATGGAGTTGTGACGGACTCTCAGAAGGGTCACTGTGGAGACTGGGGGTGGGCAGGAGATGGGGAAATCAGGATTGCCTCTACTAAAACGGAGTAAGAAAAAACGAGTAGTCGTTTCTCCATGTCTCCTTACATGTTGCCATTTGTGTGACCACACAGCCTCCTTCCAGCCTTCCCCAAAGAGTCCTAGGTTCTAGACCTTTCCATCCTCCTCACTTCAATTCCTACCACTTTAAACTACAGGCAGCTCTCTGATATAAAAAGGGCATATGGTCTTCTTCAGAACAAAAGAAATATAAATTAAGAGCTGAGAGCCTGTTTATCACCATCGATTTAGCAAAAGACCAAAAGTTTGAAAACCCACGGTGTTGGCAGTGCTGTAGGGGGTCTGGATGCTCATTCACTAAGGTTCGGGAATAAAGACAAAATTAATGTTTTAGAGTGTTTGGACTATATGTATATAAATGGTATATATAAATGCATACTTATACTATGTGTAATATATACTAAACTATATATAGTTTGCTTTTTGTCCCAAGTTCCCACCTGACTTTCTAAAAACCTTCATAATTCCTGATTGAAGTGTCTTATTTTTCCTAAGAAGTCCCCAGAAATTGGAGTCTTTGCTAAAATGACTCGCAAAACTCAGGACAGCATTGTATTGAGTATGTATCTCAAGAACAGCTAAGGGGTAGGACTGAAGAAATGGCTCAGCAGTTAAAAGCATTGGCTGCTCTGGCAGGGGACCTAGAGTCAATTCGCAGCACCCACATGGAGCCTAACAACCATCCATAACCCCAGTTCCAGGGATTCTGATGCCCTCTTCTGACCTCCTCTGACTATTACAACATGGGTGCACTTACATACAGGCAGGCAGTACACTCGTATACAAAAAATGAAAATAATAAATAAAATATTTTTAAAGAATAGCCAAAGGGAGCACTGAAGGTGATGAGCAGTGGCAGAGTGGGTCAGAGCCTCTGTGTTTCCAGGTACCCCCTGCCCAGCTCCTGTTCAAGAAAGACGAAAGGTTGCGTTCTCCCAGCAGTCACACATGGGGACCCCCTTCCACCTTCATCCCACACTAAAGTTGACTTATGTAGAAACAATAGAGAGAGTTCCCTGGTCAGCCAGGCTTCACAGCCAGGACAGAACAGCTATCTGAACCCAAGGTCCTCAGCCCCCAATTCAGTCCTTTTGTGGAGATCCCACAAGAATGTGTGCCTCCTCTGAGGCAGGGCACAGACAACATCTTTTGAGTCAGGAGTCTCTAAGTAGACGCCTGAAGCACACCTCTAGTAAAAGAGAAAATCAGAACAAATCTAGTTTTGCATCTTAATTGGCTTTATTCATGACTCTAGAATCCAGGAGTTTTAGGAGCAAAAATTATTCCAAATGTTTCCCCAACATATAAGCAGGTTATATCCACAGCCAGGGGAAAAGGAAGTGACCGACAAAGTGGGAATCTCTTTGGATATCTTCATAGGCTACACCTTGAAGTTTACCTTAGTGGAAACAGTTTGAATAGTTGGCCCCTCATGGTTGACTAAAGCTCATCTGTTGAAGTTGGCAGAGCTCAGACATTTATTATAAGAATAGGTTTTACACATCAGGTTAGGTTACAGTTCATCATGTACAGAGAAACATTTAGGCTAAACAAGATATGTATGGAGACAGCTTTAGGCCAAACTCAATTCAAGATAATGTCATTATTTATTCAAGTTGTCTGAATGAATGGACATTGTGTTGTCCTTCCTGTGTGCCTTGAAGCTCTGACTAAGCTAATTAATGATGATGGATTACATTCCCCAGCTGTGATAGTTCTTTTCATAGTGGTTATGAGGAGCAGGATCCCAGGGCCCTGAGCAGGCAGAACTGCAGAGTAAAGGGAGATTTTAGCACCAGTAAGTGAAATGCTATAAGGAAGAGCCTGTAGTGTGCCTTCTGGCAGAGTCAGACTATGTGTAGAGCAAGAAAAAGAGGAAGCAATTAGACAAATACAGCCACTGTTTAATACGCTTAAAGTGCTCAGGAGAAAGGAAAGCCTTTATTTACACATACACTGCCTAGAAAAAGCTATTGTTGTTGGCTAAGATAGTGATTTGTGAGTTGTATCATGCCCACAGTCCTTTTAGGCTAAATTTATTAGACTCTAAACACTATTGGGAGGTGGCTGACAGCTGTCCCTAGTTAAACCCTGTGAGGTGAGGCTTGCCGGCATTATCCACTTACCAACTACCACCCTGCCCAAGCAAACAGAGCATTCTCATAAGCCAGGGACAAACACTCGGAATCTTCAGGAACATAACTGTTCATCATCCGTTATGTGTAACAAACCAAGCTGGTGTGTTTCCATAGGCTGGTTGAGTTCCGAGGGAGATAAGCTAAGTAATGCAATAAACACCTTGGGAAATGCAGAGACTGGATAAGGCCATCCATGACAGATGGGAGTTTGGTAAATCAACAAGAGTTGGGTCTTATGGGGATATTCGCATTGGAGAGCTTATGGTCACAAATTAGAGGCATGTTAAGGTCCTTAGATACGGCTGGGCTGACTGCTATGAAGGGAGTCAGGGCTATCAATGCCGCCAGAGGGAGAATGGGTAAGTGAGATGAATGGAGATCAAAGCCTGTTATAACCAATTCCATTACAAAGAAAATTTCACCTTAACAAAAATATATACAAGCCCCAGGCGCTGGCCCATAATAATCATACTGTTGAAATAAGCTACTGCGAAGCATGCTGTTCACCCTCCTTCTAGGTAACAGTCTCCAGCTAGACAAGGGCTCCAGCACATGCCCTCTGAGCACAGAATAGGCTGCCTGCAGCAAGTGCCCATGCCCAGTCCCGGTGCTGAGAGGTGATTTCAGGATGCCCTATCAAATGTTATGAATCAATCTTAATCTCACAGATTTGCGTCAGATTAGCCAGTCCACACTGATATCACCAGGAAGATTGCTTAGAATGTTAGGTTATCACTTCCAAATGCAAAAACCAAAGATTTGGAGGGATACAAAGATGGTATCTTCCTCAAGGGGCTGGAAACGTAGCTCAGCGGTTGAGAGCATATACTTGCTTTTAACTCTTAAACTACCACCTGTAACCCCAGCTCCAGGGAACACAGCACCCTCTTCCGGCCATCACAGGCACTGCACTCATGTGCAAACCCACATTCAAACATACACATACATATAACTAAAAATAAAATTAAAAATGTTAATTGGAGTTTTGCAACTTTCATACAATATATTTTGATTTAATTTAAATTCCCCATCTGTACCCTGCCCACTACCCTCCACCCATTTTCTTTTTTTCTATTACTTCTTTATTTTTTAACAATAAGTAATAATTTATGAGTACAAGAATCCTTCATGTAAAACCAATTTGCAAGCAGTTATGCCCAAACCCACACAGCCCAAGGGTCCCACCATCCAGCTGGGGGGGCTTGTATGTTCAATCAAGTTGATCAAATAAATCACCCATTTTCATATATTTCATTATATATGTATGTGTCTATATATATAAAATATATACATTATATTATATAAAATATAAAAGAGAGCAAGTATGTCAAACTTGTGTTCCCAAATGCCCTTTGGTATGAGTCCATCCACTAAGGCCTGGTCAACCTACCAAGAGTCTCACTCTTATTTAATACATTCTCATGTATATTAAGGCCTATCAGGTCAAATTTGTGTTCTCGAATGTCCTTTGATGTGGGTGCATCCACTGGAGCCTGATTAACCTATTTAGTGTTGCACCCTTAAAGAAAACCAGCAAGGGGGGGGGCTATAAGAGTGGTGCAGATAGGGGCGGGGTCTAAATATAATCAAAGTATATTATGGAATGTATATGGAATTTGCATAAATTCAATAAAAATAAGAAGAATCTTACCCTTAAATGAGACTGACTCCTCCTTACAGCAGTCATCTGTTGCTAATAGTTCTTCAGGTAGGGCTGGGGTTTCTTACTTCCCCACGCCCATGCTGGGATTTTGTCTGGCTTGAGCTTACATGGGACTTGTGCATGCTGTCACCATTGGTGTGAGATCGTATGAGTAACTGCCCAGCTGTCTGGAAAACCCTGTTTCCTTTTGGTCGTCCATCACCTCTGGATCTTACAATCAATCTTCCTGCCCCCTCTTCCAAAATGATCTCAGGTCCTGGAAGGCAGAAGTCTGATATAGGTGTCCTATTATGGATAAGCTCTGCATGTCGCCCAGTGGCGGTGCTCTGCGTTAATCATCTGCTGCAAAAGGAAGCTTCTCTGCTGAGAGTGAGAGATGTATTAATCTATGGAAATAGCAAGAAGTCATTAGGAGTCAGTTTAATACTATAGCTATTTAGGAGAATAGTAGTATTGGGCTCTCCCCTAAGGCCTGTGACCTGTCTCGCCAAAGGTTCCCAGGACTGATATCAATGTCGTTTTTTGAAAATGACTTTAAATCCAATCAAAAAGTCATTGATTGCTCTCCTAATATTTGTGCCATTACTGCACTAGCGGGCATGTTTTGCCAGGTTAGTTGTTATTGTAGCTCCCGGAGTTCACATCTGGATAAGGATGATGATTAATAGTCTCTTCTGGTAGCAGGCATGGCACTGTCCAGAACTATGAAAGCTAGCCACTAGAGATGAAGCCTTGAAGGCCGTACCAGCTCAATTTCTCCTTGTGTTCTACAGCTCATGTATGCAGTGTCTTCAGCAATAGGGTCTTAGCATTAAGTTTCTTGTGGGTAACCAAGGGCAGGGTAATAGCCAGTGTTATTTGAGGGTCTATGGGATCCCAGGTCAACAGCTTCAGGAGAGGGGGTCCATTCCTGACATTGTCAAGTGTTATAAGGTAATGCCTTTTAATCTCTTTCTATGTCTATGTGTATACTTTAAGATGTTTCTATTTCAGAGATTAAAATTTTTAAGATATATTTTATTGGCTATAAAGTTGGGTTGAATTTATTTATTTATTTATTTATTTATTTATTTATTTATTTATTTTAGTCTTTTTGAGACAGCATCTCCCTGCGGCCCCAGATGGCCTGGAACTCACTATGTAGAACAAGCTGGCCTTGAACTCACAGAGATCTGCCTGCCTCTGCCTCCTGAGTGCTGGTATGGAGGCATGCACCACAATACCCGGCTGAATATTTTATTTTTAATTTGAAATATTTTTCACTTGCACATCTTTAATTTTTATGGTTAAATATGGTATTATTTCCTCTTTCCTTTTCTTGTTACCTTAAAATTTTACTATATTTATCTAGAGTATAAAACAAGATGATTTGACATATGTGTATGTTATTAGTTACTGTAATTAAGTAAATGAGCTTATCCATCCCACACACACACAGGTATACACTGTGTGGTGTGTTAAAGAGCACCTAAAATCTGGGGCTGGAGAGATGGCTTGGCAGTTAAGAGCACTAGCTGCTCTTGAAGAAGACCTGGGTTCAATTCCCAGCACCCACATGGTAGCTAACAGCCATCTGTAACTCCAGTTCCAGGAAATCTGACACCCTCGTTTTTGACTTTCGTGGGCATTGTACAGCATGGGTGCACTTACATACATGCAGGCAATACACCCACACACACATACACACACAAAAATTCCGAAATGCTTAGGACTGTAAATTATAGCTTTGTTTTTAACAGAAAAGGGATTGAAAGCAACATACATGTCTATCAACAAATATACAAAGTTATCCTTACCAAAAAAGTACATGGTAATCAAAATGAATGAACTAGAGCTACATGTGCCAACAAAGACTGTGGAGGCCAGGGAAACAAGAGCCCTGCAGGCTGATTGCTTGATAGGAAGATAAAGCACACAGAGCCATATATGTGGATATCAGGAGGGTAAAGGCATGCAAGGACAGGAAAAAGTCCAGTCAGAACACTGGCTGCATCTTGGAATAGGGTACTATGGTGGGTTTCAACTCTATTTACAATAGTTTGTTTCTTAGATACACCATGTCCATTAGATATTTGACATTTTATTCATATCTAAATATATAATAATGTAAAACAAAAAAGAGTCAGTGACTAAGACAGCATGGAATAGAGAATTCCTTGTCTGGCCAGTGAGGCAGCCCAGTGTGTAAAGATGCTTGCTGTAAAGATGCTTGCTGACAACCTGCGTTCTATCCCAGAGACCCATATAGTGGGAGGAGAGAACTGACCCCTGTGAGTTGTCCTCTGGCCTCCACCTTCATACCATGGCTGGAGTTCCCCTTCACCCTAAAGACGCATGCACATAAAATAAATAAGTAAACTTTCATAAAAATCTTTCTTATTGATTACGGAGTAGGTGAGACAGGATCTCTCTGTAGCACTAGTTGGCCTGGAACTCACTATGTAGACCAGGACAGCCTCCATCTCACAGAGATCCACCCATCTCTGCTTCCCAAGTGCTGGATAAAAAGCATCCACCACCATGCTCTCTCTTAAGAAGTGGGGTTTAAAAAAAAAAAAGAAGTGGGGTTTTGAGGACCAGATCCTCAGCTGACCTTTAGGAAAACAATAACCTTGGCTAATCTGGGCTAACTGTGTGGCCGTAAGCATCCAAAAGGAAAATATAACCAGAAATAATCAGTAAGGCCTGAGAAATTGTACATCAGATATAAAACTTGAGAATCCTCCAAACCTTCAATGCCAGATGGGGACTACTAAGATATCCAGCTTGTAGACTGAGTGGCTACTGGGATTTCAGCCTCTTCAGAGTGTAGACTACTGTCGTTGGACTACCCAGGCTGTGTCATGGAGGGCAGTGCAGGAAGATCAAGACAGGACACACGCTTGCTGGACCTCATTTGGGTGACCATGGGGGGAGGGACCCCAGTGTGGAGCACAGGGGCAGGATTGATGGTTGTTTGGACTCACCAAGGAGGAACCTTCAAGCACTTCCTTGGGGAAAAAACTCATTCTTTGCCGAAAAAAAAAAAAAAAAAAAAGAAAAAAGAAAAAAAAAAAAAAAAAAAAAAAGTTAAATTTATTTAACAGTTTAAATAATTTTTTTTTTTTTTTTTTTTTTTAGGGGCTGGAGAGATGCCTAGCGGTTAAGAGCACCGACTGCTCTTGCAGAGGACCCGGGTTCGATCCCCAGCACCCACATGACGGCTAAGAACCGTCTGTAACTCCAATTCCAGGAGAACTCCAGTTCCAGGGGGATCCGAGACCCTCTTCTGACCTCCGTGGCATTGTACGACACGGGTGCACAAACCTACATGCAGACAGTACATTCATACACATTCAAAAATAAATTAAAAAAAAATTAAAAAAAATATTTTGTAAAATAATATTTTCTCTCTTTATTGATACATGCTATAACCATTCATAATTTTTCCTTATGTAATCCTATGGTGTGTTCTATCATACAGGAATATTAATATTCATATTCTAAAAAAAGAGAGAATGTAAAGTTCTACTTCTTTTTACCTGCATGCAACTTTACGGTTAAAATGTGAATCTCTAAATGTGCTTTGGACTTAACCTATAGTTTATTTTCAGATTTTTGTAATTTTGATTTATGTATGGAGTGTATATATGCATATTTTGGAATAATATAAAATCAAAGGGAACAAAAAAGAGAGAAAAGCCTATTCAAAGAACTGACCAAAACAGTAACGTGGCATCGAAGGGGTTATAAAAGACTGAGAAAGGGGCTGGAGAGATGGCCTAGACGGTTAAAAGAGAACAAAGAATATCGATACTAATGAGGGATTACCGGGTTTAATAGCCAGAAAACAATAATTATGGTACGGACGTGAACCGTCTGAAACTCCAATTCCAGGAGAACTCCAGTTCCAGGGGAATCCGATACCCTCTTCTGACCTCCGCGGCATTGCACGACACGGGTGCACAAACCTGCATGCAGACAGTACATTCATACACATACAGAAATAAATAAAATTAATAAAAAAAAAGACTGAGAAAAAGATGCAAGATAGGACTTAAAGTGTATGACAGAATCCATGAGCTCTGGCGAGGGGGCGGGGGGGCATGAGAGGTGGGCATGGATGGGGGAATGAGTCTAAATTTGATTAAGAAATGTATGAAATGTGCTCAATAAAAATTTTAAAAGTTAAAAAAGAAGTGGGGCTTTTAATATTTTATTATTTTTATTTTATGTGTATGAGTGTATTGCCTCCATATATGTAAGTGCATCTGTGTCATGCAATGCCCTTGGGGGTCAAAAGAGGGTATCAGGTTCCCTTGGAACTGGAGTTAATGGATGGTTGTTACCCACAAACAGCCAGTGTTCTTAACTGCTGAGCCATCTCTCTAGCCCCAAGAAGTGTTTTTTTAAAAATATTCCATTGCCGGGCATGGTGGTCCATGCCTTTAATCCTAGCACTCAGGAGGCAGAGGCAGGTGGATCTCTGTGAGTTCAAGGCCAGCCTGGTCTAAATAGTCAGCTCCAGGCCAACTGGGACTAAAGGGAGACCCTGTCTCAACAATATCAAAAATATAGATAGATAGATAGATAGATAGATAGATAGATAGATAGATAGATGATAGATAGATAGATAGATGATAAATAAAATTCCACTTACATGTCTAAGCCATGTTTGGGCTGTGGCCCCTCTGTCTTTTATCTCAGGCCTTCATGAGATAAGTTCCCATAACCCATCACAGTGACAGTCCCCTAACCCCGGGGTTGGGTGTTGGCCAGGGTTCTACTGAAGATTAGTTCAATGAAGTTTTTTAACTGCACTTGCATGGGCTTGCTAGTTTATTTGCTATGTAACTGCAGTTTATTATTGTCTTCAGTGTGTATTCAGAAAAAAAGTTTTAAATGTATTTGATAACTAAAGTAATGCAGTTATAATAGAAAATTTTAAAGTAATATTAAGAATAAAATAGGCCTGTATCGCCATCATCTAGGGTCATTATTAACCAGTCTATATGGTTACATTAGGCTCTCATTGCCACGCAATTATGTGTCTATTGTTTTCACTTGGAAAGTTTTCTTTGGCAACATAATTTTATTAACAGTATAATATTTCATTCATGGATCCATTAAGCATTACTATATCATTGAACATTGAGTTTATTTTGATCTCTACAAAATATATTTGACATAGTAGTCATAGTATAAAACCCCTTAATTTTCCACTTATTGTTTGAACTAAATCACCATGCATATATAGTTAAAACAATAAGTGGAATAAGCAGTATAGACTGTTGGAAAGCTCACAGCTCATCTGGTAGGAATGTGCTCTGTAGCCTTTGAGCACACATGTGTCATTGTTACCCCTTCAGCATGTGTAACTGAGGAAATGAGTTCCACCGAGGGGTTGGTTAATTGGAGGCTGTTGTGATTTGAATGTGAAATGTCCCCCACATGCTCATGTGTTTGAACACAGGGTCCCCAGCTGGTGGCATTCTTGGGGAAGGTTGTAAACCATTCAGAAAGTGGAGCCTTGCTGCTGGATGTGAGTCAGTGGCTTTATAGCCTGCCCCACTTCCTGTTGTTTTTCGCATCCTGATTGGTGGTGCCAGGTGATGACCTGGCCTCCTGCTCCTGATATCATGCCTTCCCCACCAGGATGGACTGTATCCCTTTCCAATTGTATGTGAGCCAAAACAAACCTTTTTTTTCCCTTTAAGTTGCCTCTGACAGAGTATTTTATCACTGAAACAGAACAGAGACTCAGAGAGGAAATTATCAGAGGACTGCTGGGTCAAAAAATGTATTCTCTATATTTATGTGACAGATATTTCCCAATTTCCCTTCAAGTGTATGAAACTGAAATTTTCTCCATATCTTCACTGCACAAAACATTGCACTTTTATTGGTCATGCAAAAAATTTGCTGGCATAAAAGATGGAAGAAACAGTATCTCATTCTTTGCTCTGTTTTCCTGAGGCTGTAGAGCTGAGCCTAGGAGTTTGCTCGTGCTGGGGCAAGCTCTCTACCACTGAACTTCATCATCAGCCCTTGCTTTGTTTTATGTTTTCACACAGGGTCTCTCCAAGCTGTCCAAGCTTGCCTGGAATTGACTCTGTAAGCCAGGCTAGCCATCAAACTGGTGATCCTCCTGCCTCAGCTCCCGAGTAGCGAGGACTATAGGCCCGTATCACCAGGCTCCATGACTGTCTTGATTTGCATCTAATTAACAGGAAAGCTGAGTAGATTTTCCTGCTTTTCCATTTGCATTTCTCTTTATGTTACTTACCCATGCACTGATGTAGTTAGTGTCTCGGTTACTCTGATCCTTGGGTGACTTTCCTAGGTTTTATGAATATTTTCATATCTTTCATTTTGTACATGGATTCAGGGGGAGAAAGAAAGATGCTCTCGTAGCTAGTCTGCCATCAATTTTCCCCAGATTTAGGAATTTATAGATATAACATCTAAAAGTCACAGTTGTCAACTTCTTATTTCATTAACTTAGGACATTTAGAGAAAAAAAAATCTGCCATCATCTGCTTTTAACATTATTTTACCATTGCTGGGCATGGTGGCGCATGCCTTTAATCCCAGCACTTGGGAGGCAGAGGCAGGTGGATCTCTGTGAGTTCAAGGCCAGCCTGGTCTATAGAATGAGCTCCAGGCCAGCTGGAACTAAAGGGAGACCCTGTCTCAAAAATATCAAAAGAAAATCTCACATTATTTTACCTTAAAAAGAGGAAGATGGTAATTGGGGGGATGAAGCATACAAATTGGGGAGACATAATTCAATATATCTAGAAGAAAAGCAAGACTTTAACTTCAGAGCTAAGGCTGGCCTCTCAGAAGGCTGGTTTTTAACTCTGCGCCAGTAAACTTGTTGAAAATGAAAATCTAGCCCGCTGTGTGGTGGCCTCTGTCTGTAGACTGGCATCTGAGGCCCTCTGCCCCAGGAGCCCATGTTTCTCTTCTTCTTTCTGGAACTTCTCGTTGGTACCATCACGACCAGCTCCAACCACAGCTGCCAAGTCTTTATGCAATTTTTCTACCAGAGACCATTGTGGTTGATACAGAAATCAGGTAGAAATGATCTTCCCAGGTGACGAGAGTCAAACAGCACCATGGGGAGCAGTAGCCTCCAGATCTATTCCTGAGTCTCCCTCCCATGATCCTCTCCCTGGCTCTTACCCCAAATGGCTGCAACAAGGTTGATCCCACTGTCAGGATTCCACACACTACCCCTGAAATGACCTCATAGCATCAACTCTTTTGCCTCTGCACTTGAAGCTTTTGCTGTCTTCCCCTTCCTTCTGTCCGCCCAGCCTTAATTCTGGAAGCCAGGGCTCTGTAAAGGTAGAGAGGAGCCCAGCTTCCTCCTCCAGACTGACCTTCCACAGGATGCTTTCTACTATTTTTACTTCCCAGCATAACTTACCTGCTTTAGATTTTGTTTAGCAATAATTACAGAGCACTTAGTATATGTCCAACATTGGTCTAATTACTTCTCAAATGTTCATCTTCTTCTTTGTGCAAGAGACCCCAGAGGAGAAGTCATAACCTCTGCTTGGTCTTTTATGATTTCTCTCCCAGGCACTGGCATGTTGTTTAGAGATAGTCGGGTACAGAAGGGGTTCTTGTAGAGCCCCGAAGAGGAAGTCCACACGAAGGAAGGAGATGTTGCCTGAAGTCCTCAGCACTGTCTTGTCACAGGCCCTCTATCTTGAATCTACAGCTAGACCAGGAAATTGGGAGAGGGGATGGAAGCACAAGGACATCTTCCTTTCTCCTCACATCTGGCTTCTGATCTCCAACTATTCGTTAACTTGTGTGTCTGCTAAACGTCCAGACAGTTATCCCAGAACAGTTCCCTTTTTTTCCACCACCTCTCCAGATGACCAAAAACATTTGAAGAGCAAGACAAAAATTTTAAATCCCTATCAACCAGGTCAGTATTATCTTTTCAGTTGACCATTTAAGGGTTTTTAACTTTAAGATGGTCTCATTTAATCTGCTTCTTTCTGAGGTCCAGAATGGGACTAAGGCTTGCCCAATCCACACCACTATTACTGCAAGATTAAGAATACTACCCAGGACTCCTGCCTCTAAGAATCATGTTGTTTTTACTATGCCACAGAAATCCTTGATGTATGCTCATTATGTAAATTCGCAAAGCATCAAGTTGAGTCCTGTCATCCTCATGAGGCTCCACAAATATCCTTTCGTGACTGATGCCACTTTCAAGCTTGGGGTCCCTCCCACTGTGGGGTCAGAGCCATGCTTACCGTCACAGACTGGGATGGCACCCAAGCACGCATGGTGGTGTGTACTGAGTGATGGCTTCCACATTTAGACAATGACTCATCTTCTGGAATGGCACAGAGCTTGGAACGACGTAAAGAGAAGGGAAGGAGGGGATGTTGAACTCTCAGCACATGCCCTGCAGCAAGCATGCTCTTGTTAATGCAAGACAAAAATGAATGTCTCCATTTCCCCACCACCAGTGGCTGACCCAAGGGTCAAAATCACTGGGAGCCAGCAACTGCTTTGGCTAGGGAGAGCACCTACAAGCATTCCAAGCTAGATTGTTTTCTATGCAATGCTGGTTTCTGCAGGTCCATGAGAAATGTGTATGGGGTGAAAAGGAAGCAAGTGGTCCACACTGACAGACAGAACTTTCCTTCTGGTCTGTGTAGCAAGACTAGAGGAGCTTTGAGCGTTCTTCGCTCTAAAAGCTTACAATCTAAGATCAGAGCGACCACTCAGGACAAATGCAGACACTATAGGTAAACACACAAAATGGTACTGAACTTAGAGAATGGCATTTCTTCCCCCACTGGAGATGAAAAAAAAAAGGATGTTCTGAATGAGATGGAGCGAATCCATCTAAACTCTAAGCATTGATAGACCTGAGCTGCTCTCAATCTTGGTCATAAAAGCTTTTATTTATTATTATTATTTTTTTTTTGCAGTGAGTAGCAGCAATGGAGAGATTCATAACTGGTTAAAGTGCTAAGTAAGAATAAGAGACTGAATACTCAGCTCTCTACAGGGCATCATATTAACCCAGGAACATGGTGCAAGAGGAGGAGGAAAAAATCCAGGAGCCAGAAGATGGGGTTAGGTGCTGAGAAATGCTGTCTTCTGGACACAACAGCTGTCATACTCATTAACTCACAACAGCTGATATTGCTTGCAAAGTTCTACAAAAGATCAAGCCAGCCACAACTCTGATACAGATGGGGTAGATGGTCCCCAGGCTCCACTGCTTACTGGGGAGCTATTGGCAGTGGATAGTTGCTAGGGGAACAATAATCCTTCATTTTTGAGGATGTGGCTCCAGTGGATGCCCCCATAACCATGAGCATAGAAGCAGCACTAACTGGCTTAGATGGTTATCAAATATCTCAGTGGTTAAGAATAGCTGGGTGTGCTGGCACACGCCTTTAATCCTAGCACTCAGTAGGCAGAGGCAGAGGAAGGCAGACCTTTGTGAGTTCAAGGCCAGCCTGGTCTACAGAGTGAGTTCCAGGACAGCTGGGGCTACAGGGAGACCCCATCTCGAAAAGACCAAAAAAAAACA